>JAQQSZ010006811.1:0-13490 GCA_028646595.1 Phalanger gymnotis
CCATCTTCCTCCTTCTGTTTTTGTAGCAATAAGAGACCTATGGGTAGGAAGTACTGTTTTGCTTAAACTGATAGCTTGTTACAACTCCATTGAAATTGCCTTGCCTATTCCTGTCTAGGAAGGAGGGGAGCTTCCTAGCAATCATTCTGCCATGTTCTAGGCACTCTCTCCAGCCTTCTACAATTCCTCAGAAGTGGCCTTACCTAGCCCCTCCTTGGCCTGCCCCCCAAACTGCCTTCCATTTCATAGCTACACACAGCTGCCTAAAACCCTGGGACAACTCAACCAAGACCACATGCCTATGGACAGTGATAACCTACCTGAACTCATAGCATTCCCACTTTTACTTATTTTCAGTCTCTCCTTGTATGCTGCCTGTTTCCCTACTGCTTGCAAACACTCCCATGTCTCCCCCATCCTGAAAAAAACCCTCACTTGACCCATCCATCCCTGCTAGCTATCATACTATATGTTCTTCCTTTTTTTGGTTAAACTCCTTAAGATAGCTGTCTCCAGTTGATGCCTTTCCTCTCATTCCCTTCTGGCTTCTGAACTCATCATTCAGCTGAAATTGCTCCATCCAAAGTTACAAATGATATCTTATTGCCAAACCAAATGACTTTTTGTCTGTCCCCATTCTTCCTCACCTCTCACCTTTGACATTATTTGACCCTTCTCTATAGTCTCCTCTCTCTAGGTTTTTGTGACATTGCTCTCTCCCATTTCTCCATCTCTAACTACTTATTCTGATACTCTCCTACTGTGTCTTCATCTGCAGTCACACCCATTAATCATGTTTGCCCCCCAAAGGCTGTTTCCTGAGCTCCCTTCTCCATCACTAGCATTCACTCCACATATGCAATCTTTTGCCAAATCTGTCTTTGCAACATCTCACCACTCCTTGCCCCCTCTCTCCAGTCACATAGCTGCCAACCTGGGGCCCATTACCTCATACCTGGAGTATTGTACTGGCCTTCCGAGTGGCCTCCCTGACAACTCAAGGCCATACCAGTGCATCCTCCTCTTAGATCCAAAGTGATCTTACCGAAACACAGGTCTAACTCTCACACGTGCTCGTGCTCACGCGCACACACACACACACACACACACACACACGGACACCCTACCTCCTCACCAACTCAGTCAACTCCCCTGGCTCCCAATTAGCTCCAGGATCAAATTTTGAATGTTCTCTTTTTACTTCTAAAGCCCTTCATAATCTAACTCCTTTCTACATTTCCAAACTTATACTTTACATTGCTCCTTATACCCTATGATCCAGCTTCACTGGCTCTCTTGTTATTCATCACAGAGGATATTCCATCTCTCAGCTCTTTACCTTTTCATTTCCCATTCCTGGACGCTCCACCTCAGTGGCTTCTGTGGCTTTTCAAAACTCAGCTCATATCCCACCTTCTGTAAGAGGCCTTTCTTCTTCTTTTCTTTCCCTTTCCCTCCTCCCAGTACCTTCCCTCTGAGTGGACCTCCCATTTACAATGCACATATCTTGTATTTCATAGTTGTATGTCGTCTCCCCTTGGTTTCAGGTTTTTTGTGTTTTTTTTTTAATATTCACGGTTCTTAGTACAGAACCTGACAACTGTTGGTGGTGGTGGTAATCAACAGATTACTGGTCATTTTGGAGTGAGCGATTTCAATTGACCGATGAAATAAAAAAACAGATTTCTGAGCATTTAGAAGTGGAAGCACTTAGTAGTGTAGATGGCTTTCCCAAGGAGTTAGTCAAGAAGTGGACGGGGGCAGCTAAGGTGGCACAGTGAGTAGAGCACCAGGAGGACCTGAGTTCAAATCTGACCTCAGACACTTGACACACTTACTTAGCTCTGTGACCTTGGGCAAGTCACTTAACCCCAATTGCCCTGCCTTCCCCCCTCCAAAAAAAAAAAAAAGAAAAGGATGTAGGCTATAGGATGCCTTCATCCAGGAGGGACAGCTTGATCCAATTAGAATTTTTTTAAGGATGGGAGAGACAGTTGTGTTTGTAAGCAGCAGGGCAGAGGCTAGTAGGTATGGAATGAAGATTAAAAAGAGCAAATAGTGATGATGGCGGGGTGGGGCAGTAAGTGTAACAGGAAGGTAAGGAACCAGGATAAAGGGTGCATGTAAGGGGTTTTACTTTAGTAAATAGAAGGACCACTTTTTCATGTGAGACAAAGCTAAAGGAGGAGAAGATACCTGAATGATATGAAATGAGGAGGAAAGGGGTAGGGGATCTCTTGGCAAATAGCCTCAATTGGGGGGGGGGTGAAATATTAGTTATAGTCCTCTGCTGGAATTGGGGGAGGGGAGAGAATGGGAAGATTGAGGTGGGATGAAAAGGTTTGGAATAGTAGCAGTCATGAGCAGGATAATGAATTGATTAGGGAGGTGTAAAGAAGTTTGTCTTGCTTCAATGAGAGTCCAGTTGAAATTAAGTAACAAATTTATAGTCAGGATCATTTTGTTTCTCTAGGTCCATTCAGTAGCATGTGACTAGACATAATTCACTGTTTGGTTTTCAAAAGGTGATTTGCTATAGGACCAGGAGACAAAGGATTTCAGTGTATAGAATAGTGTAGAGTTAAACTAATTCACCATTGACTAAAGAGTGTGAAGAGACCAGAGTGTAGCCAGGGCAAGAATGAAGGCCTAAGAAACAACATTACATTCAAATACAAGAATTTGTTCACCCCTTCCCTGCCAATTGGCATTCTTTTTGCTACTACAAATACTATTGTTGCTAGTAATATTTTGAAATACATGAGACCTTTCTGTCCTTACTCTCCTTATTTCATATGCCACTTAGTAAGATAGCTGGATAAAAGCAACTAATCGATCAAAGAATATTTATAAACACCTACTACAAGCTAAGCACTTTACTATATGCTAGGGAAAGAAATGGGTGGCTAGATGGTACAGTGGATAGAGTGCCTGGGCTAGAGTCAGGAAGACCTGAGTTCAAATATAGACCCTCAAGCACTTACTGTGTCTGTGTGACTCTGGACAAGTCACTTAACCTTGTTCACCTCAGCTGGAGAAGGAAATGGTGGACCACTCCAGTATCTCTGCAATAGGGTCATGAAGGGTCGGATACAGTAGTGAGACAAGCCCTGTCTTAAAGAGTTTATGTTAGATATTTTTCTCCCACAATTCTAGATTGATTTCCAGAACAGTTCAACCAATTTGAAACTCCCAAAAGTGGATTAATATGCTTATCTTCTCACAGCTCCTCCAAAAGGGACTGCTTCCATCTCCTGTTATCTTTGCCCCTTGATAGATGAGAAGTAAACTAGTCGGTTTGATTTGCATTTCTCTTATTAATAGTGTTTTAGAACTTTTTTCTTATGTTGATGATCATTTGTATTTCATCTTCTGAGAACTGTGTCTTTTGATCACTTCTCTATCAGGATATGGCTCTTGAGCCATGTTTAATTTTTTTGTGTGTTGCTCACAGCACCCACTACAATGTAGGCATAGTTGAAACTAATAATAAATATTTATTGAGTTCTGTTTTTTTGTCTCTTATTGTCTCGGTTTTGTCTATTTAATATTTTATATTCATAGTATTATATTAATAGTATTTTAATAGGCTATTTGATAAGCTATTTAAAATCAGATAATGTTTTCGTTTAATGTCATTTCAGATGTGAAAACAAAATAAGTTAATCTTAACGGCAATGCTTCTGAACCAGTGTACCTTATTTATTGGATTACTATTTTTCTTCCCCAGGGGTAAGCTTTTTTTTTCAATCTTACATGCATAATCATGTGATCATTAAAAATCATGTTAAAGGGTGACAGCCATTGGTAAATCTCTTTATGTCCAGTAAGGAATAATTTGATATTTGAGTGTACCTGTCATATACTGAATGTGGCTATTTCCTTCACTGGTATAGATTGCAACACATTCATGCTTTCAACTTCTGTGCAAATTTTTTATCTGTGTTCTTCCATACTTGAAGTATTTTCTGGATACCAGTGCAATACTTGGGCTGTCCATCCACTTTCCTCTGATATCATTTTATTGCCTTCTTTTTATCATTTTATATCTTTTATTTTTCTATCATTTTTCTAATTCTACATTTTTTGAATCTCTTTTCTGCCACTTCTTACTCATAAGTCATCACTGACAATTTGTTGCAGTATAGTTATATATACCATGCATCCCTCCACTGCTTATTGGTTCACCAACAATTTGGATTTTTTTTTTTTGAGTTTGTGGTATTACACAAATCACAACCCTAACCACACCATCTCATTACAGGGAGAATATTAGTGTTAAAAATAAGCTTTTGTGTCAGGGAACAATTTAGATTATTGAAGGTACTGTGCAATTCCTTCAGTGTGATCTAGGCTGCCTACTTCATCTGTCTAATTTGAAGTCCAATTTAATGTCCATCTGCAACATTCATTCAGGATGAATGTATTGTAGACCAACTTAGTGGAAGCCCTTCTAACTGCTTGGCATAATCTGAACAATATATGCTCTTCACTTCTTTCTTCTTAAAAATTAGCCTTTTTTGCTCATTTATTTTGATTTGAGGAAGACCTATAGTATTCAAGAGCTTGATACAGTCAACACAATATTATCTGCAAACAGAATCATATAGAAGATGCCCTGATCTTTAAAGAATTATTTTTCCATTGGAACTCTGTGTAGGATAGCCTTCAGAACAGCAAGCCTGTCTCTCTGTTTTCATTCCATGATTTACACTGATAATAATAGCATCAGTGAATAGTTCTTACATGGACCAAAGAATCAAGGATAATCTTAACATGTACAGGTGATAATTTATTGGAGGAAGGTCTTGGAAGACTATGTTTTATTCTTCCAAATTATATGTTTTTTATAATCAACCAACAATAAATAAATCTGATCTTGTATTGTCTGCACCTTTCCATCAGTTGTGTGACTGCAAATGAAGTCCACCTTAAAAAACTGTCAGACACCTTGCCAATACAGACGGGGCTGGACTACCTCCCAGCAAGTCAGTTTCTCTGAATAGTCTGTCTGTCTTTCTATTTTCTAGTAGGTTACTGCTCTCTTTTTTTCCACTTTTTTTCATTATCTTTTCCTGTGTTCTTGCATTGTCAGTACCACCACACCATCTCTCCCACCATCATCATCTTAAGAGTTAACACCTTTTTTCTTTGTTCCAATCCTATTGGTAAGTTCCTTTCCTTGTAAAGCATATTACTTCTTAGTTAACAAACCATATTTTGAGAATTTTCCTGCTTTGCTAAATATACATTTTATGTATATGCATATGTATGTTTCTTATTCTAATATTACATACATCAGCTTAAAATCTCCATCTTATTTCATTTCCATTTTAATTTACCCAAATTATAAAACTGTTCCTCGTGATTGCACATGTTGATTATCTGGGAGCCATAGCTGAGCATTCTTTAACATGTGGGAGAAAATACACCCCATATGCTTTAATAAGAAGGTAACCAGTAATTACATATGTGCCGTAGTCAACTAGATTGTAAATTTAACTTAGAAAAATATTTGTTTTGATTCTAATATGTTATCTTCTTTTTTAAAGAGTCCATCTGCTTTACACGGTCAAACACCTCAATGGGTAAGAAATTTTTAAGTTGTTTAAATAGGAATTAGAGTATTTGGGAATGACTCTTAAGTGAGATTAGTAGAATAGTTTTAAGCTCTAATTTCCAGTAATAAAACTAGGCAACAGTTTTATTAGAACCCAGAACACAATTTTATGGCTCCCTTTGTTTCATTTGCTAATAATGGATTAAAATAATGAATAGATTTAGGATGAGCTACATTACTGATACAGATAATTGTAAGACATTAAGAATGCACAATCAGCTCTTGAATGTCCCCGTCAATTGAAGGGAGAAACGGCATGGAGAATATAAAACAATGAAAAAATAATTTATCTCTGCAGTCTTCTTACGGAAGGAAATCTTATCCTTATGACTTATCCTCTAATGTAACCTGTAAGCATTAGGAAAGGAAACAGATTTATTTTTTGCCACTGCATTATGCCTCCACATATCAATTATTTTGCAGTAGAAATAACCAACAGAATAGAAAAACTTGAATCCACAGTGACAAGTACCTTACTAAAGAAGAAAAAGAGAAAACAGTGGATTAGGAATGCAAACACACAGAGGTGAAAGATCAATCTGAAAGAAGGAAAAAGAAAAGCAATAATGTTATGAGAAAATGTGATCTCTATACCTAGGGGTGGCAGAGAGGAGAGAAGTCACAAGTGCTGCTCTGTCTACTCATCAAGGAAGTTCAGAAGGTAGCATTAGCTGTTTGTCTCACATCCCAGAAGCAGAATGGGGTCTCAGTTCCAACTTCTGTCCCAGGCCTGCAGAAGAATAATTAGGGGAGGAATCCTAGACCAAAAAGAAGCTTGTAGACTTGTCACTCTGAACCAGCAGAGTTTCCCAGCCAGTTGATAATGCCTGTCAATCTATTATTGCTCAGACTAAAATATAGGTCAAGAATTTAAAGAACTCAGACCAAGAAGGAGGGGTGGGTGGTGGTCAGTGATCAGACTTAATCCTGGATCAGACTATTTTGTGAACATTAAAAATTTTCATAACACAACTCTCAGTAATCTCCAAAAAAGGTGGCCACACTACCATTTCAGACCTTCACTGCAGAAATACATACTGCTTGATCCTAACATCAAGACCAAAGTCAGGAAATAGGTTGCAATAATGAGCAAGCAGAAAAAGAATTCCACCATATAAAAAAAAAAAAACTGTTATGGCAACAGAGGCACTCAATAAACAATCCCAAAGAAACATCTACATCTATAAGCAAAGCCTCAAATGAAACCACAGCTCAGATACAAGTTCAACTAGAATTCTAGGAAAAGATGAAGAAAGAATTTAAAATGGTTTTGTAAGTGAAATGAAGAATTAGAGGGAAAAATTTGAAATGAGTGCTATGGAAGAAAAAATTGGAAAGGGAATTGACAGGTAGATTAACAAGGAATTAAGATAGATACCTAATCTTTCTCAAACATCAAACTCTCTAAAAATTAGAATAGATCAAATAGAAGGCAATGGCTCCATGAGACAACCAGAAATATTAAAACAAAGTCAAAAGCAGAAAAAAACATAAAAGAAAATGTAAGGTATCTCATTAAAATTAACTGACTTAAGAAACAGATCGAACTTTGGGCAAGTCACTTAACCCCAATTGCCTTGCCTTCTCCACTCCAAAAAATTTAAAAAAAAAAAAAGCAGATGGAAGAGAGAAAATTTAAGACTCATTGGACCACTAGAAAGCAATGACTAACAAAGAGCCTAGACATTATATTTCAAGAAATTTTAAAAACTGTCCAGATCTTTTAGAATGAAAGTAGAAATAGAAAGAATCCATCAATCACCTCTTGAACTAAATCCCAAAATGAAAACTCTTAGGATTGTTATAGCCAAAAAACAGAGCTTCTGGGACAAATTAAAAGTACTGAAAGCCATCAGAAAGAAAAAAATCAAGTACCAAGGAGCCATAGTCTGGATCATACATGATTTAATGGCCACTATTCTAAAGGAGTGGAGAACTTGGAACATATTTGAGAAGGCCAAAGGTATAGGCTAATAACCAAGAATAACTTACCCAGAAAAACTGCGTACAGTCATGGTGTGGCAGGGTAAAAGACCATTAATTAAATAAAGACTTCTACACATTTCTGATAAAAAAAACCAGAATTGGGTAGAAACTTTGAAGTTCAAACATAGGAGTTAAGAAAAACATAAAAAGGTAAACAAGGAACAATCACAAGGGACAAAACAAGGATAAACTATTTATATTCAAATATGAAAAGATGATATTTGTGTCTCCTCAGAACTCTATCGTTATCAAGGATCAGAGTCTCAGGTGTGGGAGTGTTATATCTTGATGATCTTAAAAGATGATTAGAAAGGCAAGGAAAGAGGAATACACTAGGTGGGGGAGTGTAACACCAATGTTACTTGCAGCTGCTATGGAAGTGTAAGGCCAACAATACCACCAAACAGGAGGGCTGCTAGCACAGGTTCTTTGATCTGCTTTTTTAAAGTAAAGCAACTTTAAGGGGTTTACAATCTCACTTTAATCAAACATACGTATATCATTCACTTAGTTCAGGGGAAAAAGTCAGCACCTTGAACTTCAGAAAAAACACCAACAGAAATTATATAAACAGAACAAATAACACAAATCAGCAGAGGGCTTCTAATTGTCTGTCCATGGCAATACATACATAGTTACCAGAGAGAAAAAAGCACCAACATCTGGGTTTTCAAAACCAGGGGGCTCCTTAACGGCTAGTCTTATCTAGCCAAATCACACACTCTTCCTATGAGTGAGCCCCAAAGCAAAATGCTAACCTCAGTATATATATGCTTCTTCCAGGTCGGAGGGTGTCACAACCATGTGACTCCAACTCATGTAACTTAGGATTTCTTGTGACTTGTAAGCAGGTCATCAAAGAATTTTGACTCAATCAAAAGCAAGAATCAAATGAAGCTACTTGATTGTTTTAGTGCTGAGAAGCACTCCAAAAGAAAAAACAGCAAAAAGTCCCACTTTGCTTGCCCTTACAGGGAGGGAAGAAAGGAAAGGAAAGTTATGGAAAATTATCTCACATAATGCACAAGTAGAAGTCTGTACAAATGAGGAGGAAGGAGTGGGGGAGTGGCTTGCACTTCAACCTCACTCTCATCTCAGCTGATCAAAAGAGGGAAGATTAAACTGGGTACAAAAAATATGCTTCACTCAGCGGGCAAAACAGGAGGGAAAGGGGAGAAGGGGAAATTAGAGAGAGGATAAAATAAGGAGGAATTAAGCAAACTAAGCAAAACAGACTCTGAGGATGTACAAAAGTATTTATAGTTCTTTTTGAAGTAGAATGTGAATCTGAAGGGGTGCCCAGTATTTTGGGGATGGCTTAAAAGTTATGATATATATTGGGCATAAAATACAATTATGCTGTATGAAATTGTGAAGAGGATAGTTTCAGAGAATCCTGAGAAGTCTTGTATAAACTAATAGAGAGTAAATTGAGGGGCACCTAGGTGGTAGTGAGTAGAACACTGGCCTTGGAGTTAGGAGGACATGAATTCAAATTAGAGACTTGACACACTGTGTGTGACCTGGGGCAAGTCACTTAACCCCAATTGCCCTGCCTTTCCCCCTCCAAAAAAAAAAAGAGTAAATTGAATAGAAACAATTTATACACTGATAACAGTGTTGTACAGATACATAATTTTGAAAGGCTCCGGAACTCTGATTAGCATAATTATTTGACCACAATTCTAGAGAGCTAATAAAATATGCTATGTCTTCTGATAGAAACATGAGAGACTCAGAGGCAGAATGAGACATATATATATATATATATGTGTGTGTGGTGCAGTGTTGGGAATAAAAATACACACAAAGGTGGAAACACCTTTGTATCTAAGCAAAATTTATTTATTAACAAGGCTAGCAGTTACCAATAATAAAAGTCAATGGTCTCTGGGTTACCAAAGACACATGTTACAATCAGAGCAGCTTTTTATACTGTTTGGTGATTACATAAGGTCAAGTGATGCAAACTAAACTAAGACTGTGATTAGTCTATAAGAAAGGAAAAGGGTGGGCTATACAGTGCACACACTGGCAAGAGTGTCTCCAGAATCCAGAGCAATGGAGAAAACCCAGAGTTGAGTAAACTCTCTGGAAGGCCCCCTGCCCCATAGCTAGCACTCAATATCAGAGAGACCCAGTGACCAACAAAACATTTCCTAACCAGGTTGACTCATCTACCACTCATTTGCCCTTATCTCCCTAAAGAGACAGGACAAGCTTGTAGCCCTTAAGATTTGAGTACCTAAGCTCTTACAAAGTCTACTACTAAGGCCTACACAATTAAATTCAAATCTGATCCAGCATCAGTGATTAAAAAATCTTCATAATTAGTCAATAATTTCATAGCATATATGTGTATATATGTACATATGTGTATATATAAATATGTGTGTGTGCATATATGTATATATGTACTTACATACATTCATTTTGGACATGGCTGATAATTTTACTTCCTTGAGTAAATGTTTATAACAGGAATTTTGTTTTTCTTTAGCTCTCAATTGAGGAAGGAGTAATGGGAGGGAGAGAAGGCAAATTTTTGCCAAATAAAAAAATTTAATTTATAAAAAGAAACTGCCCAGAACTTCTGAACATTGAAAACAAAATGTCTATCACACTTCCTTCCACAGACTTCCTTTAAAAAAAAAAATAGCAAAACCCTATGCAGCAAACTATAAGACATGTAGTGGTTAAATCTAACAATTCTAATGACAGACAAAAAAAAATTTACTAGCAACCAGTGGAAAGACCCTCAAGTATGAAGGAAAGGAATGGGAATAACATGAAACTATTCTGTGCTAGAAAGTGCAGGAGGAATGGAAAAATGCCTTCTAAAAAGCAAAGGAGCTCACAGGGCAGCCCAAGGTGACATACAGTACAAAGCTGGGCCTAGCTATTAATGAAAAATAGATGTACATTCAATAAAAAAAGAAGAAAAAGAAGAAAACCAAACCTAAATAAACTATTTGCTTTGCAAACACACGAGACAACAGAAATACAAGAAAGGTAATCAAATACCACAACCAAAAACAATAACAACAAATGAACAAGCAAGACCATGAAGATATTTCTTTCTAAAATTATAAATTAAAATTACAAAACGAGATAAGAGTGAAAGTGAAAGAAAAATAGAAGAAGAGATGGTAAAGAAACAGGTCTGAACCACCATGGACTAAACTTCACAACACTGGGGAAAATTAATATCTCTTAAATGTTTATGTCAATAAAGGAGAAAAAGAGCAGATCAACAAATTGGGTATACAACTAAAAACAACCATCAATTGGGGAATTGCTGAACAAGTTCTGGCATATGAAGATGATGGAATACTCTTATACATGTATGAACTGAAACAAAGTGAAGTGAGCAGAACCAGGAGAACAATTTACACATTAACAGCAATATTGTAAGGCTAAAGTAGAAGAATCATCTTGCTTCAGTGAAGAATAATTTGAAATTAGACAAGAAATACAGCTCTTCTTCATATTTCCAAGATCCCCAGAACCTTATGGAAAAACTCTTTACCTGAACTAGTGTTTGATAGGTCATGACTTAAATTGGTCTATGGCATTTAGAAAGTTCAAGAGACATAATTTCTGGGCAATTAACCATTTTATTGGTAATGCTAATGTTTTAATAAAAGATCAGGGGAATTCTCTAATGCCGAAGACAGTTGTGGTGATGGGCTCACTACTTATATACCCTTGGAAAAGCAGGATTTCCAGAGGTTGGCAATCAACTCTGATTGGTTAACAATTAATGAGAGAGAATGAATATCACAATGCTGGGTGAGACCTATTCTAATGAACTTTGATTATGTCATTTACTTCTAAATTACCCCCAGCCTTGGGTAATCTAATCAAAGAATTCGTCTCCACCCAAACCTTAGCCAGCGCAATGGGCTTCCCCACCTTAGATTAAATTACTTGCAAGGTTAGGTGGAATCTGACCAAGATTGAGGAAACTTAATTAGATCCCCTTATCAATAATGTCTTTCAAGAGACCAAACTTTGAAATGGGAGCTATAGAAAAAGGGGAAACTCTGGATCTCTCCAAATCATTGGTTATTAATAATCATTTCTCTCAATGTGTGCTAATTAATCCTAAATTACTAGTGAATAGATTAAGGAACAATTAAACATATGACTTCTTTTCCCGTTGTTCTAATACTGCAAAGTGTTGTGATTAATTTTTTTTTCTTTCCTTAGACATACCATTGCAGTCTTGCATTTTAACGATGACATCTCATAATTTTCAGCACATTTTATCTTGGGAATCAAACATCAGTGGCACTATACCAACTCACTATACTGTGTCTTACACAGTTTTGAGGTGTGTTTTACAATTTGTACTTTGCTAAATGGTTCTCTTTTTCTTTTGGGGGGAGAATACTATTGGGGGAAATCCAGTTGTGATAGATCTAAAAATTAAAGTAAATTTGCTGGCTTTTTTCTTCCTCCTTAAGCCATTGTAGAAATGGGGTGAGCCAAAGGAAAAAAACATTTTTTACAAAACAAGTCAAAACCCTTGATTGGATCAGTGCATTTAAAGTAACCAAACCCCCAGATTTGCCAAGTGCACTAAGATAACAAGCCATAGATTAACAAAATATATTTTCATACCCAAAGGAGCTGGCCCAAATTCTTTAATAAGTCAAAATAATAATTTTCAATTTTAGTCATTTTACTCTGTTTCCTTAGTTTAGTATGTCAAACTAATCTACTGTTCTTGGGGGAAAAAATTGGGTGTCACAAGACTGGGACTGAACTGATCATCCCAGAGTCTATTGTTACACAAAATTATAGAATCTCAGGGTTGGTAGGAACTTCAAATGATATCTAGTTTAAGCCATACCTGAACAACAATCTCCAACATATCCATCCCTTCATTCAGGGGTTCCCAAACTTATTTGGCCTACCTCCTTCTTTAAAAAAAATTTTACTCAGCCCTCTTCCCACTCTAAATCTACTTTTTTTTAACCCTTTAACGGTTTTTTTTACATGTGTGTCACTTAAAAAGTATAATTTTTTTAAAAAAATGACATCTTAAATTTGATGTCATTGTAAATGCAATCACTATGGCCTTACCTCTCTTACACAACAGATGAAACATGTATGAATAGTTTTTCAAAATTTTCTTCTCTTCTTTCTTTATGCTTCCACTGCCCCCTTAATTTTTATTTAACACCACCCTCTATTGTTCCAGTGCTCCCCAGGGATATTGCTCACTTTGGGAAACTGTGCTTTCACTGAAGACCTCTAGGGAGAGAAAACCTTCTAAAGTAGCCCATTCCAGTTTTAAATAGCTCTAATTGATAGGAAGTTTTATCTACATTGGTATCCTGTAGCTTCCACCCATTATTCCTTGTATTGCTTTCTGGGGCCAAGTTAACAAAGCCCAATCACTCTGCTACATTATATAGTATTACAAATATTTGCAAACCATTATTGTATTACTCACAAGCATTTCCTTTTCTAACCTAAATATTTCTTGTTATTTCTTTTTTTTAAATATTTAATATATTTAGTTTTCAGCATTGATTTTCACAAGAGTTTGAATTACAAATTTTCTCCCCATTTCTACCCTCCCCCCCACTCCAAGATGGCGTATATTCTGGATGCCCTGTTCCCCAGTCAACCCTCCCTTCTGTCACCCCACTGCCCTCCCATCCTCTTTTCCCTTCCCTTCTTGTAGGGCAAGATAAATTTCTATGCCCCATTGCCTGTATATCTTATTTTCTAGTTGCATGCAAAAACTTTTTTGTTTTTTGTTTTTGAATGTCTGTTTTTAAAACTTTGAGTTCCAAATTCTCTCCCCTCTTCCCTTCCCACCCATCCTCCCTAAGAAGTCAAGCAATTCAACATAGGCCACATGTATATT
>JAQQSZ010006812.1:0-13489 GCA_028646595.1 Phalanger gymnotis
GAGTGTACGCCATCTTGGAGTGGGGGGGTGGAAATGGGGAGAAAATTTGTAATTCAAACGCCTGTAAAAATCAATGCTGAAAACCAAACATATTAAAAATAAATTTAAAAAAAATCAAAAAAAAAAAGAAAAAAGGAAGGAAAAAAAAAGAAAGAAAGAAAGAAGGAAGAGAAAGGGAGTCTGATTTAGGATGAATGAGAAGCCATCCCAATTCTACCTTCTTGCATTTTTGGCTTTGAGGCTTGCCATCATCTGAGTAACATAATTCTTGCTTCAGGTGACAAGCTTTCTCTCATCAACCTTCTTTCCCAGCAGGAGGTGGGTGTTCAGGAAGCAATTTCTTTTAGTTCTCTTTTCAGATTTAATGCCACCAAATGTTTAATAAGTTCATATATTTCTCTCATAAGGCATGTTTACTAATTGAGGGGGAGGAGAGAAAACTCCCCTCCCTCATCTTGCTGCACTTTGCAGGAGAGATTCAAGTACTAGTTCTTAAGTGCTAAAAGTACCCCCACGAAGTGTGTTTTCTCAGCTGCCATTTCTAGGGCTAGTTCTCTCATGATTTAGAAAAGAAAAAATAACTGGGTACATATGTACCCAGAAGCAAGTCCATTACCTCTCCAGAACCTCAGATACCATCCATGACCCTTTCAAATGCCAATGTAGCCTCTAGGTCTTGGTTCCACACTCTTTCAGTTCAGTAGTTTTTCAGTGGAGTAGAAAATTTATTTCAGTATCTGAAACTCTATAAATTAATTTTTTCAAGTAGAGTCACTGAGTGACTTAATTGATCAGAAATCTCTAGATCAACTCCACCCCCCTCACCCTTGCTACACACATGCATATATATACAAACAATGACAACAACAACACAATGCACACACACCATACGTATCCTATGCCCAATTATTATTCCATCATTTACAGTGAGATCTAGTGGTTAATGAACCAGCTTTGAAACCAGAAAAACCTGAGTTGAAGATCAGGCTCTGTATCAGTAAGGCAAAATTCATAATATCTGTGGTGACCATGAATATGCCTGTATAGTTCAGAATCGCAAAATATAAGAGACTCTCTGTATAGAAGGCAGAAGAAGTAAAACATTTATTCAGACAGTAGAGGATCAAATCCCAGTACCAATCACCCCAATTCAACATAGCAGTAATTGTATTCCAAAACCAGTAAGTCCATCTCAATTTAAGAGCAAGGAGACTAAAAAACAATATCACAGCAAAGAGCCAGGCCACCCTGTAAGCTTCCCTTCTGCTAGGGCCTTCCAGTACATACTCAACTCCCAACTCTCTCCTTGCCTGTGTCCTTTTCTCCTGTGGTTCTGAAAGCCCTTGCAGTTCTCAGAGCCCTCTCAGAGTTTTCTCTCTCTTTCTCCATCTCTTTCAGTTCTCTGTCCTCTCTCTCACAGTTCTCTCTTCATCTTCTTCTTCTTCTCAAAGCTCTCTGGTTTCTGCAGCTCTCTTGTCTGAGCTTAATGGCTACTCACAGGATATATATATACCTTGATTGGGGCCTTGGAGCTTAACACCTAGTAACAAAAGGGTGTGGGCCTGCCTATAAACAAGCCTTGACTAATCAAGCTTCCCTTAACTAGCTCCACCTGAGGCCTATTAAATGGGCAGGGAAGATCTTTAATCACAATTAGCACCACAGCCTCTGACCCATACTGGTTGTATAACCTTGAGAAATTTGCTTAATTTTTCAGTGGTCTAAACAATTCTCTAAGACTATAATTTGCAGAGAAAGTATGTGCCTTCATTTGTAGGGGGAGTTTCCATTCTTGGTAGTTCACTATACCAAAGAAATTACAGGTCCACAATTTTATTTCTGTTTTTTTATTTTTTAGCAAATAAGCCCATTTACCTAAGTCCATAGAAAAACAGAAGCCAGTAAAAGAATATACATGTAATGTATATATATATATGTATATATATATGCATATATATATATATACACATCTACATATATCTATATACACATCTACCAGACAGAACAGAGTAAAGGAGCTCTCTCACTAGGAGTGAGGCAATTCAGCTCAACCAAGAGAGAGTCCTGGATCTTATCCAAAAGGAAACTCCCTGCAGCAAGCTGGGGATATAGGGACATGACAGATGATTCTACTCTTCTCCCGTCAGCTCTCTCCTGAAGTTTTATTTTATCATTAGCAACCCGAAGTGGGGTTGGCCTCATTCATCTTCTCTCTTGAAGGTGGAGGCCAGAACAAAGTAAGTGTGGAGCCCAAAGAAACTCAAAAAGAAGAAACAGATGAAAAAGAGAAGAAAAAGAAAAGATGGAAAAGTCTTGTCATCAGATGGTCCAAAGACTTGAAGAGACTTAAGAGCTCCAACAGTCTATAAGCTTCCATTTCAAGTTTTCCTTGTTTTATTTTTTTCAGAGCCTAGAACACTGTCTGTCCCACAGTAGGGTGTTTATCGATCAATTAATTGATTGTGGATAATCTGTACATATTATACATGTATGTTTTTCTGTATGTCATCAAAATTACTATTATGATTGAATAGCTATAACATTTTTATATTGGGTTGGTTTAAGGGTTATGACTTTTGATCAGCAGTTTTGCATAAAGAACTCTATAGAAGGATAGAAAGAAGGAAAGAAACAAATACTTGTTAAGTACCTACTATGTGCCAGACACTGGACTAGGCACTTTATAAGTATTATCTCATTTGATCCTCACTACATCTCTGGGAGGGAGGTACTATTGTTACCCCAATTTTACAAGTGAGGAAAATGCGGCTGAGAGGTTGTGTCACTTGGCCAAAATGGCAAGTCTAGTAAGTGTCTAAGGCAGAATTCAAACTCAAGTCTGCCTGACTCCAAGCCCAGCTGCTGCTTAGCTGCATAGAAACACAATTCCCCTAAAGGGAGACCATTGCTCTTTTGCATAGCATTACTTATTAAGACAGTTTTTCTTACACTAAGTCTAAATTTGTCTATTTGCAACTGTCACTCAACCCTAGTGCTTCTCTCTGGAGACGAATGGAATCAGTCTAATCTCTCTTCCCTAGGTACACTCCTCAAATACTTGAAGACAGTTATCATGCCTCTCCTAAGTTTTATCTTTTCCAGTCTGAACTCCTCTAATTCCTTCAATCCATTTTCATATGTCGTGGATTTGAGCCCCATCATCATCGTGGTTCCCCTTCTCTGGACACTACAGTTTCTCAGTATCTTTCCTAAAATATGGCATCTAAAAAGGAAAACAAGATTCCAGTTGTGTTCTAATGAAGGAATATTATAGAAAGACAATCACCTGCTGATTTCCTCATTCCTGGAAACCATACCACTTTGCACAGCCCAAGATCATATTACAGGTTGGGGCTGCAGTATTACATTTTTAACTCATATTGAGATTGCAGTCAACTAAGCCTCCCAGAGCTTTTTCAGACAAACTGATGTCTAATCATGGTTTCCCCATCTTGAACTAATGAAGTCAATTTTTAAAAACCCTAGTATAAGCATACACCTATCCCTATTAAAATTTCATCTTATAAGCTTCAGCCCAGTCAGCTTCAGCTTCAACCTGTCAAGCTCTTTTTGAATCCTGACTGTCATCCACTGTGGTAGCCTCCAACCTGGTAATGAGCTCTACTAAATCTAGACAAGTAATTTGTCTATATTCACTTCAAATTACATGATAATAAGTAACCTATCTAATTATGTTTAAGAAATACTATTCCTAAGCAACCACAAATCATTTTAGGCAAAACTGCTGAAATACTGTTTTACTGATTTTTTTTACTTAATAATAAACATTATTAGATTAATTTTAGAGGTGTCTTCTCCTGACTCAAATCAAAGAACGATGAGGAATAATATTGTACACTGAAGCTTAGGCAGGACTTCTCAGAAATATTAATAATTAACATTTCTGAGATGATCTTGAGGGATAAAAATTAAAATGGATATTTATGAAGTCTTAGATATTTTTAATCAAAGGAAAACAAAAGTGTAATTGATGCTCAGTTCAGGCCAATGAAAATGATTGTTTTTTGGACATTTAATGAAACTTAAAAAGAAGAAGTGTATGAAAATCTATGAAATGGGCCAGTAGAATGTAAACTTTTTGAGAGGAAGATTTAGTTCCTTTTTTTCCTTTTTACTCCAAGCATGTGGCACAGGCCTTTTACATGCATGGTAGTTGCTAAATAAATGCTTGTTGCACTGAATTGGTTTTCCAGTTCAGGATTGTAGATACAAACAAAAAGTCATGAGGGGAAGAGAAGTAGGTAGAGGGATGATTGAGATTTTTTTTTTTGATTTTCCATTATAAAACCATAGGGCATAGAATCACAGATTTAGGGAAGAAAAAGACTTTCGCAATAATCATTCTTAGATCTGAGCATTAAACTGTGAACTCCCTGAGAACAGAGATTGTACCTTTTTTTTGTATCTGCAGTGTTGGAACGTAGTTCGTACTTAATAAACGTTTATTGACTGACTGACTGATTAAATTTGAGGCTCCCTCTTGATTGGAAGAGCCCAACACATAACCTCCGAAGGCTGTCTGTTCTCTTGCTCATTTCCTTTTGCCTCTATGATCTTGGAGCTTATCTAACGCACACTCTCTAGCCTAATGATCAACTACCCTAACCAATTCACAGATTTACAAGGCTGAAATAATTCACAGTTTTATCACAAGTCAAGGAACACAAGCAGACATATCACAGCACTTAGAAAATAACAGCCAACACCCAACAGTTCCCACAGTTCCCGATAAAGGATCATCTCTTTGGAGCTAGGAGGTTACCTAGAAGAGGCTTTAGTTTATGAATGAGGAAACTGAGGCCAAGAGAGGTTAAGTGACACAGCTTTTAAGTGCCTGGGGTAAGATTTGTCCTCCAGTCTTCTTAACTCCAAGCCTTGTATTGTTTTCATTACTTCATTATGTGACATAGTTAAGGTCTCCATGCAGCTACTTTCCATTGAGGCTACCAGGCTCTTTCTTCAGAAAGTACTGTATCAATGTAATGGAGATGGCTAGGTAGCAGAACTGATAAAGCCTTGGAGTTAGAATCAAGAAAACATAGGTTTGAATCCAGCCTCAGAAACTGACAAGCTCTGTGACCCTGGAAGAGTCATTTTCCTCTCAGTTTCCATTTCTTCATCTGTAAAATAGAATAATAAAAACTGTACCTACCTCACAAAATTATTGTAGGAATCAACTATATGGAGTGATATATGTCAAAGGCTTTGCAAATATTAATGTGCTATAATGATGTTGATTGCTATTAATATACCCAACAGATGGCACCTAATGCTCTCTCAACCTTGGTCAGGCCACTGTCAGAGGCTGCTGCCTGTTGACCTATTCTACGATTTTCAGCTGTGGTCTCAATCCATTCAGTCTCAGTCAGGTGCCTCACAGCTGGGGATGGAATGATTATTGGGCTCCTATGTCAGAGCAGAGTACTCAGGTGTTGTCTTGTCTCCATCCCATGAAGCTATCGAGGGCAGAGTTCCCTTAAGAATCTCACATGATGTCTAAAATTCCCAAGCAAAGGGCATGAGTGAGTCCAGGCTGGAGAAGTACCTCATTTTCTCCCTAGTTAGGACTCAGCTCACTATTCCTCTCCAGTTACTGGGTCACCTTTTTGAACTCTGCTTTTCAGCCAAGTTTTTACCTCTGACTCCAGAGGGCAATTTCCCACAAAACCTTTGCGTCTTGTTGTTGAGTCATTGTCCATTGAATCCAATTCTTTGTGACCCCATTTGAGGTTTTCTTGGCAAAGACACTGGAGTGATTTGCCATTTCCTTCTCTAGCCTATTTTACAGATGAGGAAACTAAGGCAAACAGGGTTAAGTGACTTGCCCAGCATCACACAGCTAGTAAGCGTCTGAGGCCAGTTTGAACTCAAGAAGATTAGTCGTCCTTACTCCATTTTATCCACTGTGCCACTTAACAGTCCAAAACTTTACATAGCTTCCCACTAGATGTAGAATAAAGCAATAAGAAACAGGATAATTAATGAAGAAAGCCAAGCATTCCCCCTGGAAAACTGTTCCCAGATAAGTCTATTTTGATGCTCATGCTACATAATGTGGGAAAAATGGTTTGGGATCCAAAAAGGAATCTTATGTTTAGGTATTATGAACTTTTACTTCAATAATAATAAAAATAATAAATAGCTAGACTTATATAGCACTTAACAGTTTAAATTCATTTTATTTTCATACAATTCTGGGAGGTAGATGCTTTCATTATCTCCATTTTGACAGAAGAGGAAACCAAGGCATACAGCAGTTAAATGATTTGTCCAGGGTCACACAGGCAGTAAGCATCTCAGTCAGGATTTGAATTTACTTTTTCCTGATTCTAAAAGTTCAGCACTTGATCCATCTGCCTCAAGATATTTGGAGTAAGGATGCCAAACTACAGTACAAGAAATGAAAATGACTGTATCTGAACAGACAGGAAATGACTAGTTACCGAGGCAGAAACCACTTCAGGATGGGCTCTCTCTGCACAAGCCGATCAGTGACTGGCAAAAGCAGAGGTAAAATCAATACTAGATTAGAGCAAAGGATAAAGAGGAGGAGAAGATCATACACATGATTAGAGCAGTTCAAAGATGACAAGTTTAAAGAGACTCAGCGCCAAAAGATGGGAAACAGACGAGTGGCAGAGACACTAGAGGATTGAAATCATTCATCTCTGAGGTCCTTTCCAGCCTTCAGTTTTATGACCTTGTCACTAAATGATTATTTCCTAGAGATTTTTAACCAATGAAAAATATTGTCACAACAAAGAGGCCAAGAAACATGCCCTTTAGACCTACATTCAATCTTACCGTCCAGTAGAGAGAAACAGGTAAATCGAGAGTAACACAAGTTTAAAATCCAAGCCTATCTACAAAACATTATAAAGAAGATGGTAGAAAATCATAGTATCACCCCACAAAAGTGCCAAAAACAACAGAGAAAGAAATGAGCCTGCAGAGAACTTGGCATAAGGTTCACTTAAGCCAAATTCTCTTGGGAATATTTGTAGCACAAATTGGAGCGACTGAAACAAATAGAGGTGAAAAATGATAACAACAACAGAAATAGATTTGTGCAATCTCCCTAACCATTTATTTTCATAAGCAATGATTAGGGAGCCAACACATGCAAGATTTAGGATTAGCCAGGATTTAAATATGAATCACACTGCTAATACTGATTAGATATGTGACCTTAAGCAAGTCATTTGATTTCTCTGAGTCTCAGTTTTCAAATTTATAAAATGGAGATAATCCTAACTGTAGCACTTACCTCATAGGGTTGTTAGGATCAAATGAGATCATGTCTATATAATTAGCTGTAGACGTTAAACTGCTATTAAATGTCAATGTAGTAGTAATAGTAGTAGTTGTTGTAGTCGCAGTAATAGTAGGAGTAGTTGTAGTAATAGTAGGAGTAAGAGTAGTAGTCGTTGTCACCGTAGTAGTAGTAGTAGTGGTAGTAGTAGTAGTAGTAGTAGTAGTAGTAGTAGTAGTATTGTTATAATCTTTCTTCCCATCTTTTTCTATGCTGTTCAAATAGAAATATTTTTAGGAAAAATTACTGCCCTGATATTATAATTTCATATTTAATGAATAGATGAGTAAAGTAACATCTTTTGTTACTTAAAAACATACTGTACTCTCTATTCACCTTCTCTAGGCTCAATGAGGTCAGCTTCAGCAAAATTCCAGTAGTAGACAGTATCATAGGGGAAAGATATGTAGCTCCTCTGGCTCCCACATGATTTTGATCTCTTCTGTTGGGACTCTGAATTTTGAAAGGTTTTCATTCCATGTCATGTGACGATTATGAGTATTCTGTATGGTGACGTCTATTGACAACTTCCTTCTTTAATCTTTGTGATCAGTGTAATGTCTGGGCAGTTAGGTGGTACAATGGATAGAATGCCGGGCCTGAAGTCCAGGAGATTCAACTTCCTGAGTTCAAATCTGGCCTCAGACACTTATTCGTTGTGTGACTCCAGGCAAGTCACTTAACCCTGTTTGCCTTTAGTTTCCTCATCTGTAAAATGAGCTGGAGAAGGAAATGGCAAACCACTCCAGTGTCTCTGCCAGAAAAACCCCAAATGGGGTCACAAAGAGTCAGAGATGCCTGAAACAATTGAACGACAACAACGTCTGGTAAATTTCAGATAAAACACTGTCTGTAATAATGACCTGGTTCCAATACCTTTTATTGATTGAATTCTCAAGGATATTTCAAGTTCCTTGTGGAGATATGTCATCCATCTCTCAGTTAGTCAATAAGCATTTATTAAGCACCAATGATGTGCTAGACATTGTGCTAAATCCATGAAAGATAATATTTCTACCAGATAAATCTAGCCACCATATAGTATCTAATTAGTAATCGAATAGGTGCTCCAATTTTTGTAGTGAAAAGGTGAACATTTCTTGTATAATCTTGTATTATCTACATGTATCACTAAGTTTGGGCTCCTTAAGAGTAAATCTGTAATTTCTGTGGGTAACAGGCTGGTCCCGAATTGCTACCATAAGCCCTTCCATTTCCAAAATACAAAGCTGAATTAGTCACTAATTTTTATACTTTTAATCACTAAATCAGTACTAGATATATTATATTAAGAAGCAGAAATAGAACTTACGAAGTCAGGAAGAGCAGTTGGATATAAACAAGGGAAATCCATGCTGGAAGAAACCAGGGTGTGCTGGAACCAACTTGTTCATTTTCAACATTTACACTTCAGAAATTGGTAAATGCTACAAATCAAAGCTTGATTTATTATTTTGTTCCTTGTCTAGACTTAAAAAAGAGGCAGTGAAAAGTTCACAATGAAGACTAAACTTAAAAGCATGCTGTGTGTACAATTTTTTTTCAGAGAGTTGGTTGTTAAACATTTACCAGCACGTTGCTAGAAACCTAATTCTAATGGCACTCAGAGATCAATTTCCAAGAAAGATTTCCCTAACCTCCATCAAAATAGACAAGAGCATACCTATATGAGACTTTACCAAAAAGAAAAAGTGACCAAGAAGAAATTTAAACCCTGAAATAGGAAAAATCCCAAACTACCCATCACACAAGTGACAGCCGTATGACTCAACACCAGAGGGGCTTGAGATGAACTGCTTTTTTTTTTAAAAAAAAATCCCTTTGCACAAATAGTCACAGCCCAGGAAGAGAATGGTGACAAAATTCAGGGACATTCATCCTTAGGCTTTTTCTTTCACAGTTTGGCTCAGGAGAGATGACAGATTTCATTAGGTCAAGGAAACTCACAAAAGCCGTTCACTGTCCCTGAAACTGGCTCTCTGGTTGGTAAGCGGTGAAAAAATCCTATTAGCTCTCAGCTTCCTCACGTTGTTGCTCAGCAAGTAAAAAGAGGGTGTCTTGGGAGGGGTTGGTGAACACAGGCAGTCACTTGGGAAAAAGTTACAGGGCAGAATGGGTCACACTGCAATCCTCATTAATGATTAGATGGCATTCCTGTAGCAATTACCTGCAGGCTGGTTCATGTCAATAGACTGTGCCATAAGGGGATGTCTAAGCATATCTTTAAGTGAGAGAATTCATCTTGTATCTGTTTTGTGTATACGGCAGATACATTTTGATTTATGAACACTTAAAGTGGTGCCTGGCACACAGTAAGTGCTTAATAAATGCTTGCTGTTATCGTATGTGTTGTCTCCCTTGGCTAGGCCATCACTTTTTGAGGGCAAGGACTATATCACTATCACCTTTTCATCTCCCGCTCCCAGCACAGTACCAGGGATATAGTAGGTAATTAACAAATATTTGTTAACTAGTACATCGATTGTTTGGGCAGCTGTGCCCTATCAATTAGTTCTTGAGCTCTATGCAATAGCAAAGAAACCATGAAAACTGTTGCCTTTGTCTGTTTACATTTCTTTATATACCTTTGACCATCATTAAATAGCATGGCAAAGTGGACAGCGTCCCATGGTTTGCAGTCAGGGAGCTCTGGGTTCAGATCCTGCCTCTGACATATTTACTAGTTATTTGATGAAAGGCAAATTACTTAACCTGAGTCTCAATTTCCCTAATATTGAGATAATGCCTATAATGAGATGCAGGATGGAGCAGTGGATAAAGGTCCTGACCCCAGAGCCAGGAAGGCCTTCAAATGCTGCCTCTGACGCATCTTAGATGTGAGGACATGGGCAAGACAGTGAAATCTTCAGAGCCCAAGACAACTGTCCAAGACTCTAAGTGACAGATGAGTCCTGCGCTGGCAGGAGGGGTTTCCATGTTGGGAGCTCATCACGCCATTAAAATCAGCACACACCATGCCTGCACCTGCTTCCCAAATACCAATACCACCTAACTTGTAGGGTTGTTTTGAGGCTAAAATTCATATATGCATGTGTGTATGTGTATATGTATACATGTATGCATATATACACACATGCATGTATGTATACATATATGTATGCATAATCTGTGAGTGCATGTACATATATACATATATGTGTACATATACATACTACAGATCACTTTGCAAGCCTTAATATACTGTATAAATGATAACTATTATAATTGTTCAGTAAAAAGCATGGCAAAGTTGGAGACATGGGAGCCAAGTTCAAATTCCCATCTCTGTAACTTACTCTACAACTTGCCCCGTGTGACCTTGGGTAAATTACCGTTCCTTTCTGAGACTCAGTTTCCTCATTTGCAAAATGAAGGGTTTCAACTGGATTTCCTTTATGGTCCCTTTGAGGTATAGATCATGCTCTTGTGCTTCCTTAGGCCTGGTTTTATTCGTAGTTGACATTCATATGGTCAATAGTCAGTCAATAAGCTTTTGATAAACATCTATTATGCGTCAGGTACTACGCTGGAGATACAAAAAAAAAGGCAAAAGACAACCCCTGTCATTGAGGAGCTCACAGTCTAATGAGGGAGACAACATGTAAACAACTAGATACAAATAAGGCATAGGCACCATACATACATGATAAACTGGAGGTGATCAACAGAGAGAAGGGACTAGCATTGGAGGGATTCGGGAAAGGCTTCCTGGAGAAGGTAGGATTTTAGCTTCGAATTGAAGAAAGTCAGGGAAGCCAGGAGGTAGAGATGAGGAGGGGGAGCATTTTAAGCATGGGAGACGGTACTTTAAGATTTGAAAAAAGATACTTCAATCAATTAATTAATTAGTAAACTTCTATTTATTGATTTAGCCTACAACATACTGGGCATAAAAAAAGAAAAAAAATAATCAACCCCTATCTCAAGGACCTTACTAATATCAGAGGAGACAATCACACACATAACTAGATACAGAATAAATGCAAAATAAATGTGAGGTAGTTAAATGCTAAGTATTTTAGGGCATGTGAACACAAGAAGTGGTGGGAATTGAAAAAAACTCATGTAGAATTGTGGGACTTGAGTTGCATCTTAAAGAAAGAGAGACATTCTGTAAAGAGGTGATGAGAAGGGAAAATATCCTAGGCATGAGGAATGGCCAGGACAAAAGCTCAGAGGTGGGAGGCACAGTTTCATGTGTGTGGAAGAAAGAGAAAGTCTGTTTGGCCAGACTCTAGATCATGGGAAATGGAATCGAGTGTAACAAAGGTGGAGAGATTGGTTGGAGCTGGGTTGTGAAGGACTTTAAAAGGCAAACTGGTTTGTATGAAATATAAATATATATTAACCCCACATGTATAATCATTATACTATATAAACTATATTTATGTATAATTATTGTAATACGTAAATTATACTTATGTATAATTGATATAATGTAAATTATGTTTTATATAATTGATACAATATAAAATTGATGTAATATGTTTTATACACGCATATACATACATATATACATACATACATATGGGGAAGTTAGTGGCACTGTGGTTTGAGTGCTGGGCCTGGAGTCAGGAAGACTCATTTTCCTGATTTCAAATCTCACCTCAGACACTATCTGTGTGACCCTGGGCAAGTCCCTTAACTCTGTAAAATGAGCTGGAGAAGGAAATGGCAAATGGCTCCAGTATCTCTGCCAAGAAAACCCGAAATGGGGTTGCATGGTGTCAGACAGGACTGAAGCGACTCAACAATAACAATATATACATATATGTGTATATAAATTATGTATTTGGGATTCCGAATAACCTAGTGATATGATTATTACTCCCATTTTATAGATGAGGCAATTGAGGCTCAAGCTTGGAGTAACATAGCTAAAAAGTGTACTAAGTGGGATTTGAACACAGGCCCTCTTGGCTCCAAGTCGAGTGCTCTATCGTCTTTCCTCTCTGAATTATTCCTGGCTTGTTCTATACCTGTCATCATGACTTTCCTAGAATTTCTGCCCTACCATTGGCCAAATATGGACAATCTGAATGTCACTACAGACTGAGTTTTTACTATGTTTTTTTTTTTTACTATTTCAAGGAAGACAAGGTAACTATTAGTGAGCTTGCCAAGGAAGTTGAGTTGACCTTGTGAAAATATATCAATACCAGGTGTCCATGTGTATTGACCTAAAGAACAAAGAACAAATCAAGTGTTTGCTTTCTAAATTGCTCAGAGACCTGGAAAAGCCCCCATTAGGGGTCACCTTTAGCTGGTACCTAGGGGACTATTTTAAGAGAGTTTTTGCCGTATCCATAAGAGGACTGTTTCTAATTCAATGTTAATTCCATTTCTGGCTCCAGAGATACATACTCCCTCTTCCCAGATCTCCCTTATTACCTCTCCCTCTGCCATTCACTCTGCTTTTGGCAGCATCTTTTTTGATTCTACCAGGGCCCTCTAATCTTTCTAATAGCATTCTTGTGTCTTCTACAGAAAAAAAAAAATCTGTTAAAATATTGATTTGGCAGAATAGTACATCATTAACTGGTGATGATGGCCTTCATGACAGGCAAGTTTGCTGTAATAACTGAATCCTTATCAGTAATCAGCCAGTTGAAGGGAAGCAACACGTGGACAAACAAGCAAAGGAAATCCTGCCACCAGGGAACAAATAGGTTTCCAAGTTTGGGTCTCAGATGGTCTATTATGGGGAGATGTCACTTGTCATGCTCATCCTTTGATGCTCGGAGTTTGTTTTCTTGGGCTGATGTCAATCCAACCCTTTCTTTGTATTACAAGAAAAGTTAATGGATCAGATAAAGTAGTGAAGCTCTTTGCTCAGTGTGAATATCTGAACTCAATTTCTAGGGATCCTTGTCCATCTGGCCTTCCTGGGGCCCCAAGACATTCTGACTCTTATCCCTTTAATAGCATTTAAGGACTTGAAGACGGAGGGCAAAAACTGTGTGTTTGCCTCCTTGTTTACCTTGGCACAATGCCCAGAACACACCAAGCACTTAATAAGTGCTTCTTGACTGACCAGTTGTAGTAGGAAGGCCGAATTTATGATCTCAAAAAGGATCATATAAATATCAGAATGGTTCGAAATCGATGGGTATACAGAATTCTCCAAGCAGAAGGCATCCAAAAATTTATTCAGGG
>JAQQSZ010006815.1:0-13487 GCA_028646595.1 Phalanger gymnotis
GAGGAAATGGGGAGAAAATTTGTAATTCAAACGCCTGTGAAAATCAATGCTGAAAACCAAACATATTAAAAATAAATTAAAAAAAAAAAGAAGTAACGGACCCAAGATTTCAAACACGATACACCTTTTCAGTCACAGCCCATGTGATTAGTTTTGGTCTTTTTTTTTCCCCTTCCACTGTAGGGAGGAGAGTTTGGGTAGGTAAGTGAGAGAAGAGACAAGGAAGCAAAAGATAAAAATAAAGGCCACTGAAATATCTTTTTTTTTTTAAATACAGAGAAGAGAATCAGAGGAAGGCCACAAAGCACAAAGAAGTAGGAAGCTTTGAAAGCTAAAGGCTGAACTTGTATATTTTAGAAGAAAAACTGTGCCTGAGAGAGACCCCCTCTTAGTCTGTACCACAACACTGATGGAATGGGCCATGTTTGTGAATTTGTTGTTTATGAAGTTCAGAATAAAAAATCAATTTTAAGAGTTGAGCAAATGTCACTTAAATTCTCTCCCCCAATCTCTTGGCACAGTGCTTCGACCTAGCAAATACTGATAAGTGTTCATTGATAACAACAGAATCAAACTGCAAAACTAGAAAAACACACCAGATCTGGGAGTGGGAACAAGGTCCAGACGTGTTACTTTGAAGCCTGGTGGCTGTGGGCCAGTCACATCATATCTCTCTGCCCGTTTACATCCTCGGCTTGTAAAAAGAAGGGAGTTACTTCTACCACCCTGCCTTATATGTTTATTGTAAGGACAGACTTCGGGACTAAGTAGCATTCTCCTCATTTTATAGACAAGGCTTCAGTAAGCTTAAGTGATCTGTCCAGGGTCACAGGATGAAGGTGAGCAAAGGATGAAGAGGCAGGAAGAAACTGTGAAACACAGAATACCTGGTACATACTAGGTACCTGACGCTTGCTGACCTGAATTGAAAACTGTTAAGTTCTATGTCAACTGAATGGACTATATAAGTATGGCAAACTAAAAACTATAAAGAAATACAAGTAAGATTGTATCAAGTGATATCAAGCACATTCAGAACTTACAGTGATGAGAACAACAAAATCTGACAAATATGAAAAAATAAAAGGAAATATTCTGAGTCTGTCCTCTATTCTTTTTATCTACTTGTAAATCATCTAAAATTTAGGGGTTTTTTCCAACTATTTTCCTAAATGCTGATTCCTGATGTTAGTTAAAAAAACATCTATTGCACCTGGGGAAGGTCAGTCTGGCTAGTTAGGGAGAAAGAGTCTCAATCAGAACGGTGGAGAACCCCATCTAAAGTTGGTGTAATCCTATCTAAAGTTGGTTTCCCCCTAGGGGCTACTATAGTGCTCCCCTGATGGGGTTATTTCATGTTTGTTGAATTGAAATTATAAAAAGCAATACTTTATCAGGAAAATATGGAGAAGAGGTTTCTTTCTAGGACAGACTAGCAAGTATCATTCTTAGAAAGGAAGAAACAGATCAGGTATAATCTCAAAGTCCCCAGAATTCTAAAATTCTACAAATTAATATCACTTCTAAAAACAAAGTCTCCTTTCTTAAAATAAATTTTTATTGACGCCTTTTGTTTTTACATTGCCTAAATTTCTCCTAGCACCCTCGCCAGAGAGCCATATCATAAAATATTTTAAAAAAAAACAAAAAAATTAGCAAAGCCTACATACATCGAAAAAGCCTGAAATGGATGCCATGTTCCACACTCATGAACTCTTCCTCCCATGCCCTACCTCACCAGCCTCCAGGCTCTCCAAAGGAGTGGGAGGAGGCATCTTCTGTCCCTTTTCTCTCTGGCCATGCTGTGTCTTTGTAATCCTACAACATTCGCTCTCCACCCTTTTCCATTTACTGATGTTACTTTCTTGGCACTGCTTACTTCTCTGGGTCTCAGTTCATTTTAGCCTTTCCGTGCTCCTCTCATCATATTAACTGGTCTCTTACAGCTCAGTAACATTCCTCAATCAATGGCCATCTACTCCGTTTCTCCTTCTTTGCTACTAGAAAAAGGGTTGCTCTAAATTTTGGTCAAAGGGGACAGACATTTTACTCACCTGCTTTCCAAAATGGTTATACTAACTCACAGCTTGACCAATATTACACTAACATGCCCATCTTTGCACAACTCCTCCACCAGCAACTGATTCTCATCTTTTTCATCTTTGCCAGGTGGCTATATATTAAGTGAAACCTTAAAGTTGTTTTGTTTTGACTTGGATCTCATGTTATTAGAGATACGAAGCATTCTTTCATGGGGCTGCTAACAGTTAACAAGTTTTCTTTTTAAGAATCATTGATTCACAGTGGAATAGGTTACGTATGCAAGACACAGTAGTCAATTACTATAGCTATCTACTCTTTGATAAACCCAATGAATCCAGCTTCTGGGCTAAGAAGTCACTATTTCACAACAACTGCTGGGAAAATTGGAAAATGGTAGGGTAGAAACTGGGCATAGAACAATATCTTACACCGTATACCAAAATAAAGTCAAAATGGGTTCATGATTTAGAAATAAAGGCTGATACTATCAGCAATTTGGGAAAGCAAAGAATAATTTACCTATCAGATTTATGGAAAAGCAAAGAATTCATGACACAACAAGAAATAGAAAGCATTACAAAATGCAAAATGGATAATTTTCATTACGTTAAATTGAAAAGTTTTTGTATAAACAAAGCCAATGCAAACATGATTAGGAGGGAAGCAGAAAATTAAGAGAAAATCTTTACAACCAGTGCCTCTGATGAAGGCCTTATCTCTAAAATATACAGGGAACTGAGCCAAATTTATAGGAATAAAAGTCATTTCTCAATTGAGAAATGGTCAAAGGATATGAACAGACAGTTTTCAGAGGAAGAAATTAAAGCCATCTAGAGCCATATGAAAAAAGGCTCTAAATCACTATTGATTAGAGAAATGCAGATCAAAACAACTTTTAGGTACCACATCTCTCCTGTCAGATTGGCTAACATGACAAAACTGGAAAATGGTAAATGCTGGAGAGGATGTGGAAAAATTGGAACACTGCCACATTGCTGGTGGAGTTATGAACTGATTCAGCTAGAGAGCAATTTGGAACTATGCCCAAAGGGCTATAAAAATGTGCATAACCTTTGACCCAGCAATACCATTTCTAGGGGTATATCCCAAAGAGATCATACAAGTGGAAAAGGAACACATATGTATAAAAATATTTATAGCAGCTCTTTTTGTGGTGGCAAAGAACTGGAAATGAAGGGGATGCCCATCAATTGGGGAATGGCTAAACAAATTGTCGTATATGAATGCGATGGAATACTATTGTGCTATAAGAAATGAAGAGCAGACGGACTTCATTATAACCTGGAATGACTTATACGAACTGATGCTGAGTGAGGGGAGCAGAACGAGGAAATCATTATACACGGTTACAGACACAGGGTATCTATAAGAACTAACTGTGATAGACTTCACTATTCTCATCAATGCAAGGTACAAAGACAGCTCCAAAAGACTTGTGATGGAAAAAGCTATGCACATCCAGAGAAAGGATTATGGAGTCTGAATGCAGATTGAGGCAAACTTTTTGCTCTCTCTTTTTTTTTCCTTCTTTTTTTGTTTCATTTCTCTTTTCTCACAATTCATTCTATGGGTTATAATTCTTCATTACAATTGGACTATTATGTAAATAAGTTCAATGTGAAGGCATATGTTGGTGGGTTGGGGGGAGCAGTGAGAGGGAGAGAAAATTTGGAACCCAAAAACTTGTGAAACTAAGTGTTGTAAACTAAAAATTAAAAATAAATTTATTTTTAAAAAGTAATGTGTATTATGAGAAAGAAGTGACTCTCCTAATAAAGCCTTGTTGACTGAGAAAAAAAAAGAATCACTGATTCATATCCTTTGACCATTTATATGCTGGGAAATGGAAAAACTTAATTTCTACCTAAAATAATGAAAAATCTGCTTCTCAGCAGGTTTTTTTTTCTGTAACATAGATATGAAGTCCCAGGACATAGATTCAAATTTCACCTCTGTCATACTCTCTACTATCTAGGGGACCTAGGTCAACTTATCTCCTCCCTCTGGACCTCAGTCTCCTAACTATGCACATTTATTCTCCACCATTCACAGACACGATGGCCTCTTACTGTGCCTACAGAGGAATCTCATCTCCCATTCCAGTGTCTTTTTGCACGGTCAGCCTCCCATGACTATAAAGCTTTCCCTCCTCACCTCCACCTCTTAGAATACCTAACTTCCTTCAAGCATTTGTTAAGCCCCTACTATGTGCCAGGCAGCCTGCTGAGTGCTGGGGACACCAATGCAAGCAAAAAGAAACATTCTCTGCCAAAGAACTTCCAATTTAATGGGACAACCTAAACTTGTAAAGAAGTGGCGAATGCTGGAGAGTCAGAAAAAGAACCTAGAAAAGGAGCAGAGTGGCTGGCCTGGGCCCTTCCATAACATGGAGATTCTAGGAGGAACTCACCAACAGAAGGAAAGGAAGTAAGGACCGTTCCATGATAAGACAGCCATAGGTACTGAGGCATGGAGGCCAAATCCAGAGGAAATTGAGGACAGCTGGCCTGGGCCCTTCTACAAAACAAAGGTCCTCAAAACTCAGCTTACATACCACTTTTTCCCAGAAGCCTTTTCTGAGATCATTCCACAAGGTAGTACCACCCACCCCTCCCCCCAATTAGCTTGTCTCTATTTTGTATCTGCCTATCTAAACTAAGCACTGCAAGTCTACCTGGGCTAGATTCTAAGTTCCTTGAGGTCAAGAATTATCTCACCAGTTTTTGTATTTGTTTATCTAGTAGCTAGCACACAGCAAGTGCTTAATAAATGCTCAGTGACTGACACTGCCAGGATGCTCCCGTCAGGATCACAACCTCGGCCTCCTAATTCCCTGGGCCAGTTTTCTTTTCTTTCTATAAGGGCTCTAACCTTAGTACAATGCCAAGAACTTAGGTTGTTAATAAATCTTTCATTTTCTTGTACATGATAAATTCTTGACAATAAGTATGCTTAAATCTATGTCATGTTAATCCCAGAATTTAAACTAGAAGAGACTTCAAGGGCTCCCACTGGACCATTTGGCCTTTTGTGTGTGTTTGTAGTGGGGGAGGGGGTGGCATCCCCTCGAGTCATCTTTGTCCTCTCTTCCTTACCTTCCCCAACCTCCATCACCTTGGCTTAAACACTTCCAAATCCTACCAACTCTATGCCCAGGCTCTCTCACATCTGCCCCTCCCCTTCCACTCCCACTAGGTCCTCATCAAACTTCAGGCCACCTTCACTATCATTTGCCTTTACTATTCTAACAGCCTCCTCATTGGTCTTTCTTCTACTACATTAGAATTTCCTTTCTCACTCTTATTCCAAAAAAAAAAACACACGCACACACACACAAACATATTTTTAACTGATATCTTTAATTTTTACATCACTTATTTCCCATGGTAATCTTACCTTATGCCCACCCCGTCCTAGAGAGCCACTCCTTATGATAAAGAACAGGAAAAATTGGAAGGAAAAAAGTTTAATAGAACTAATTTATGTATTGAAAAAAGTCACTTTTTATACAAAAATCCACATTCATATTCCCCTGCCTCTGTAAAGAACAAGGGGAAGTAAGTAGTTTTATTTTTTTCCTCATCTCTTTGAAGCAAAGCTTTGTCATTATAATCTCAAAGGCTTAATTTTGACTGTTCAGTGGTTGTTCTAATTTCTATTTCCATCGTTGTAGTCACTGTATGTCTATGTACACATACCTGGGCATATGTTCTCTTATCTACAATAGAATAAGGAGGGTTGGTCCTTTCCAGGTTTAAATCTATGAGTCTATGACACTACAAAGGAGTCACTGTGTGTGTGTGTGTGTGTGTGTATGTGTATATGTGTAGAACATGTTACGTGTGTGTATGCTAACAAGTTTTTGAAAATGTCATGAAGTTATGGATTCTCAGATGACAACTAGTAAGTTATAAAATCAAAGCCTCAGCCCAAGCAATTTGGCCCCTAAACATAAAAACGTCATTTCAAACTAGTACAAGCTTTAAGTGTAGAAGATCAAACATTTTAACCCAAAACACAAATGAGTTTCTGCATTACTAGATCTCAAATTTTCCCTCATAACAAATAAGGGGAAGAAATCACTTGAACACGGTCCAGAAATCAGACTCAAGTTGATCACTCTTTGCTCAATAGATATATTTATGAAAGACTGAATTCAAATAATTTGTTTAAAATAAAATTTTATTTTCTATTTGATTTCTCCTGTAATTTTGAAACGGCTTTATTTTTATGTCTGATTGATAACTGACTGGCCATAGCTTCTACAGTTTTAACCTCTTTTCTTCCTATCCTGTAAAACAGTTAAAAGTTCTATACAATACTTAAATGTAACAAGGAGTATTTAAATTTAAATAATTGTCATCTAATGTAATTTTTGTAGGAAGTTTCTAAAGGCACTACATCTAAAACATGTCACTAAAATATGCAGTTGTACAGTCAAGGGGAATATGCCTGGAATTTTCTAAATATGTATAATAAATACTTTATACACTGGTATTTAACTCCTTCACTATGTCTTATTCTTTAACTACTGGTAAGAAATGAAGATAAAAATTTAAACATCCAACAAGCTGTCATAAGTAAATTTCTGCAGTAAATAAACCTCTATTTGATCATCAACAAACTGAGAGTGTTAGAATCAAGAAAGAAGACACATATATTGTGGAATTAATACACTATAACACACTATGCACATTTAGTTCAGAACCCCTTTAAAGATTCCAAAATCGACCCTAAGGCCCATGTTTCATTAGGCTTTAACAATGTAGCTTATGTACACACATCTCAGGGGAGATTTCTTGAGGTAGAGTATACCCAAATCCATTTAAGCACCACTTTTTTGTAGTAACAAAGAACCAGAAACAAAGTAGATGATCATCAGTTAGGAAATGGCTTAAAAATTGTGTTAAGTGAATATAAGATTGAATATCACCATAAAAACAGATGACTACATTTGAAAAAGAAAGAAAAGGAAGAATAGAGGGAGGAACGGAAAGGCTTTCTGAACTGACACAAAGTGAACCAAGCATCATCATGAGCAAAATATACAAAATAAAAGCAATGTCCAGGAAAGGGAAAAAAAAATGAAAACTGACACTGAATGTTGTATAATAACAGAAGTCATTTCCTTCCCTTCTCTTCAGAGGTCAAATCAACAAGCAAATATCTGAGCACCTACTCAATGTACCTGTGCTGGGGATACAAAGAAAGGCAAAAACCAGCCTTTGCTCTCAAAGAATTCACAAATCTAAGAGGGCAGAGACAAAATGCAAACAACTCTAACAAACAAGCTATACATGTAATAAACTGGAGATCCTAACAGAGAGAAGGCCCTAAAATCAAGGGGAATCTAGGAAGAACTGGAAGGAGGCCAGGAGGCAAAGATGAGGAAGGCGAGAATTCCAAGCATGAAGGACAACCAGTGAAAATGAAACCAGGAGATGGAGTATGAAATATAAGAAAGAGGAAAAAAGCCAATGTCACTAGCTGTATTTGTTCAGTCGTTTTCAGTCATGTCTGCCTCTTCATGATCTCACTGGGGGTTTTCTAGGGAAAGATACTGAAGTGGTTTGTCATTTCCTTCTCCAATTCATTTTACAGATGAGGAAACTGAGGCAAACATGGGTAAGTAACTGACTTCTGACACCAGATACTCAAGAACACGAGTCTTCCTGACTCCAGGCCTGGCACTCTATCCACTGGATCACAGATTACTGGGGGAGAAGAGAGAGAGTAAGACATAAGCAGTAGAAAGCGAGAGAGAAGGGTCGGGTTATGAAGGGCTTTAAATGCCAAATAGAGGATTTTATATTTGATCCTGGAGGTGACAAAAAGCCATTGGAGTTTAGATGTGGTCAGACCTGCACTTTAGGAAGACTAATTTGACAGCTGAGTGGAGCATGGACTAACCAGCAGGCTTGCTGCTACTGGACTTATTACTATCACAGCAGTATAGGTGTGTGGCGACGAAGGCCTGAATCCAGTCTGGTGGCAGCATCAGAGGGAAGGAAGGAGACATGCTAGAGATGTTACAAAGTTGGAATGAAAGGATTTGGCAGTAGATTGGAGGTGACAGAGAATGCATAGTTAAGGATGACAATTAACTGGTAAACCTGGGTGACTTTGAAGATGGTGGCGCCCTCAACAATAATGGGAAAGTTAGGAAAAAGGGAGGGCTTGGGTGGAAATATGATATGTTTTAGACATATTAAGATTGTCTCCAGGTCATCCAGTTCAAGAGGTCCAACAGTCAACAGGAGATAAGAGACTGGAGGTCAGGAGAGAGGTTAGGCCTGAATAAGGAGATCTGAAAATCATCAGTATGGAGATAATTGAATCCATTAGAGCTGATGAGATCACCAAGACAAATATTATGCAGGAGAAAAGAGGAAGGCCCAGGGCAGTGTGGTACCATGTGGTACTCAGAGGTAGGAGACTATGGAACATAGCACCACTCTGGGACTTCATCAACATGCTAGTTGTGCTAAACTGCTACTCTTTTCTCCTCTTTTTTTATTCCTTGTTATGAGGGATTTAGCTCTTGGGATGGGAGGAAGGGATTCATTAGGAAATAAAGGTGATATAAAAACACAAGTTGTCATTAAAAACTTTTAATAACATTCTGCTAGGTGTGAAGGAAAAAAGCTTTTCAGCATTAACAACATATTTTTCTAATAAACACCATTTAGTAAACTAGGAATTGATGGAATAAAAATTCACTCATGAACCAATTTTTTCAGTGTTTTTTTTCTCTACCTTTTATTTTATGTATTTATTAACCTATTTATTTATTTATTATTAGATACCCTAACACAGAGCTGAAATCTGATGGAAAATTTTATCCAGAAAACTAAAGGAAACATACCTTTTTCTTTCTGATAGAGAAATGGGGACTAGGAGATGTTAAGTAGGATATTAAAAGCCATAACCACTTTATAGGCTGTTTGGCTTATCTTTGTTGCAAGAGAAGGTTCATTAGCTAAGGGTAGGAGGAGGAAGGAGATGTTATCCCCAGAAATGACAGATAAAAATCAAAGGCAGCAGTAAAACAAGAAAAAGAAAGAAAAGCTTTAATAGTCATGGGGGTAACCCATCACGCAGAGATTACACTACTAGGCATATATCCCAAGAAGGTTAGTGACAAAAAAGACCCCATATACATGAAAATATTTATAGTAAAATAAATGCGGTAGCAAAGCAGGAAATAGACTATTAACAATCAATATGATGAAAGTAGAGAAGGATGTTAAGACGTACATGAATTGGTGCAAAATCAAGTAAACAGAACCAGGAAAACAATATAAATATAAATGTATGGAGACATACAAATTAATGTAAAACTAAAACAAATAGAACTACAAAAAAGGCAACATTGACTGTAACTGCACAAAAATAATAACAAACCCACCGGTATACAGATAAAGAAAAGAAAGGTAAAAAAATTCTTTTTGTTTTTGAAGCTTAAAACTTTGTTTGGGATCTTAGTCACTTGGCATATCTCATCGGGTGTTTCCTGAGATTTTTATTACACGTATTGTTCTTTCAAATTAGGAAAAGCTGTCAGTTGTCAGGTCTTTGGGAAGGTTCATTTTTAAAACACTAAGATGGAAACAATGTATGATAGTCCATTATATTTTTATTTATGTGAATTATCACTACATAAAATTTTTCTTCATTGCCAATGCATGCAAAGCTGAGAAATTATATTTTCACAGGAACAAATTTTAAACTTTGTTCACATATGACCTATGGTTACAAAATTGATAGGAAACCAATTTTTTTTTTTAAAAAACCCAATTTTAATTTACCTACTTGGGGCAACTAGGTGACGTAGTAGATAGAGAGCTGGTCTTGGAGTCTGGAAGACCTAAGTTCAAATCCTGCCTCAGACAATCACTAGCTGTATGACTGGGCAAGTCACTTAACCTCTCTCCTCAGTTTCCTCAATTGTAATAAAAGAGATAATAATGACACCTACACCTCTAGAGCTTGCTGTGAGGATAAAATGAGCTAATATACAGAAAGTACTTCACAAACCTTAAAACACCATGTAAATGTTAACTACTATTATTATTAATTCATTGCCTAGCTGAGAAACTACTTTACCATGTTAAACTTACTTCAAAATCTTCCATTTTAAAATTCAAAGCGATGATTTCATTAAAAGTAAACATTATCCTATATCAGGAAATACAGAATTTAGATTGAAATGCCTCAAATATAATAACTTTGGTTACTATTTTTAAGTACCTGCTATAAATAGGACATTAACAATAATAATTTTGCCTAAGCAAAATATCCACCATTCAAATCTATTTCCTAAAATCAAAAGCATAATCACGATTTTTTCCTCGGTTTAATTAATGAGAGTAAACTTAAGTACCTTTGTTTTCTTTATAAAAATAATCTTACCTCACCTGCCTTAGGAACAAAGTAAGTAATGAAAGAATCAATTATTTTGTGGGTGTATGAACTCTATCTATACAGATCACAATTCCTCCATGCTTTGAAAGCTGGTTGGTCTTTTTGAGTTGTTGCTGAAGGAAAATTCATCGCCTGGCAGGCAACCTCATGAGATGCATCTGCAAACTTGGCTAGACTAGTCTTGGAAGTTCAGGTCCAAATAGGAAGTCTTTCCAAAACAGGAAAATGATTGGGAAAATTGGAACACTAATGCATTGCTGGTGGACTTGTGAACTGACCCTACCATTCTGCAGAGTAATTTGGCACTATGCCCAAAGGGCTATCAAACTGAACATACCCTTTGATCCAGCAATATCGCTTCTAGGGCTGTATCCCAAAGAGATTATAAAAAAGGGAAAAGGACTCACATGTACGAAAATATTGATAGCAGCTCTTTTTGTGGTGGCAAAGAATTGGAAATTGAGAGGATGCTCATCAATTGGGGAATGGCTGAACAAGTTGTGGTATAGGTATATGAATGTAATGGAATACTGTTGTCCCATAAGAAATGATGAGTAGGCTGATTTCAGAAAAACCTGGACTTACATAAACTGATGCTGAGCAAAGTGAGCCAAACCAGGAGAACATTGTACACAGTAACAGCTACATTGTGCAATGACTGACTTTGACAGACTTAGCTCTTCTCAGCAATACAATGATCCAAGATAATCCCAAGATTTTTGGTGGAAAAAAACTATCTGGGGCAGCTAGGTGGCGCAGCGAGTAGAGCACCGGCCCTGGAGTCAGGAATTCAAATCCAGCCTCAGACACTTGACACGCTTACTAGCTGTGCGACCTTGGGCAAGTCACTTAACCCCAACTGCCCTGCCTTCCTCCCTGCAAAAAGAAAAAAAAATGTATAAAAAAAGAAGAAAAAAACTATCCACATCCAGAGAAAGGACTACGGAGTCTGGATGCAGATGAGGCACACTATTTTCACTTTTTTTTTTGTTTTTGCTTTCTTGTGATTTTTCCCTTTTGTTCCCATTCTTCTTTCACAACATGACTAATATGGAAATATTTAGTATGATTATACACCTATATCCTATATCAGATTGTATGCCTTCTTGGGGAGGGGAGAGGGAGAAAAATTTAGAACTCAAAATCTTATATAAAAGTGAATGCTGAAAACTAGAAACAAATAAACTTAGTAAAAAAAATCAAACAGGAAGTCTTTCCAACATGTAAAGATATTATGGTCCACTGGCAAAGCCCTGAAGAGCCTAGGATCAAGTCCATACCATGAAGAGGTAATGGAGGACAAACAAGAGTAATGGTGTAGGATTTCCATGGATAAGAAAGAACAGTTACAGTATATGTGAAACAGCTAGTCAAGCTAATTTACCTGCAGAGAGAAACAATCAGAAAACACTATCCCATCTGCCATATTTCTACTATCCACCACTCTCGCCTAACAATAAATTACATAGCAATTCTCTAACTGTATCACTGTTAACTAATACACAATACTGAGTACCCTGCCTGATCAGAAGAGGGAAGGAAAAAACTGTACCAGCAACAGTTCATCATGGCCTGGTTTCCTTCAAAATCACAGAACTCAGACCTCCAAAGATGCTTAGAAATCATGTAACAAAGCTAACCCCCTGTATTTTACACATGAAGATACTGAGGTCCAGAGGGGAATGGGATTTAAGAGTGAAGCTATATTCCTTTCTATGAAATTCAATGGCCCACACAAGGCTAAATCCACAAAGTTTAGTCTCATTAGAATCTTGTTAAGCACTATTCTCTAACAAACTGAGGTGATCACTCTAGGATCACTTAGGTCGATACCTCAATCAAGACTGTCTGAAATAAAATTTTAGATAAGTATTACTTATTTTATTTTGTGTGGTAAGCGTCATTATCAGCACTCAATAACTGAGTACCTACTACTTTGCAAGACAGTGTGCTTAGGCATTGTTGCTATAAAAAGTAACTCAGACCTCTTCTCAAAGGGCTCCCAATCTATTTAGGGAGACAGGGTACATATATAAAAAGATAAACGAGACTTGTTGTCACATGCTGAGTGCCAAATGAGCATATGGGCAATGAGTGTTATTGGAGTTCGGAGGGAAGAGTGGTCAATAAAGACTGGCTTGCCCAAGAAGATGGGACTTTTGGATGGATCTAGAAGAAAAAGCCAAGATTTAGACAAGTGGAGGGGAAGAGGGAGGGCATTCCACACCTAGGGGCTTGCTTGAACAAAGGCACAGGAGGACTGCACATGCTATTTGGGGGGAACAATGAATAAACCAGTTTACCTTCAAAAGAGTGTTGTGTAGAAAACTAGTGGGAGAGAAAGCTGTAGAGGTAGATGGGGGCTAGATCTGGCCCGAAACGCTTTAACTATCAGGCTAAACTGTACTCAGCAACGAGCCACTGAAAACAGGGAGTTGAGGGGTGGTGTTTAGTAGCAGAATTAGGGTTAGAGAAGGGGGTGGTAACACGTACTATAAGGCATTTGTCCCAAACACAAAGCAGAGCAAGAATGTTCCAAAAATACTACACCTCTAAAAATAAATGCGGCTCCAAAGAAAGGCATAAGAAACTACGCTAAGAAGCTTGAGAAAATTGGAAACATCCCAGATCAAGGTATATGGACTATCCCAGGCAGCAGCTACCCGACCAAAAGAAGCCCAAATACCAATTTTGAAGAAACAAAATGAAAAAGGAGCGATCGACTTTTACAGTCCCCAAGATTTAATCCTCATTTATCATAAATGCAGCAAATGCATAAATTGACGTGTGACATTCTTAACCAAGGACACCTTAAATTATCGATCCCTGAACGGAACACACCTTAAACAGTGTACACCTGCACAGCCCGATCCTACCGCAGATCCTAAACTTCTGGGAAGTGGCATCTTAACTACAAAGTTTGTGGAATCCCCTGGTCAGTTACTCTCCACCACCTTACCCCCAATTAAAGGGTAAATTCTCTTGAGAGGCTTGGGTGG
>JAQQSZ010006816.1:0-13487 GCA_028646595.1 Phalanger gymnotis
GAGAGAGAGAGAGAGAGAGAGAGAGAGAGAGAGAGAGAGAGAGAAACTGCAAGAGCTTTCAGAACTGCAAGAGGGGAAGGTGCAGGCAAGCAGATGGTTAGAATTTGTGAGTGAGTGTTTGTGGGAAGGCCCTAGCAGAAGGGAAGTTTACAGGATGGCTTGGCTCTTTGTTGTGATACAGTGTTTTAATCTCCCTGCTGTTACATTGAGGTGGACTTACTGGTTTTGGAATACAATTACTGCTATGTCAAATTGGGGTTATTGGTTCTGGGATTTGATCCTTTGGTGTCTGAATAAATGTTTTACTTCTGCCTTCTATACAGAGAGTCTCTTATACTTTGAGATTCTGAACTATACAGTCATATTCATGGTCACCATCGATATCATGAATCTCGCCTTACTGATACAGAAACCTAGGCAAATATTAGTTAAACGACTTGGCCATAGTCACACAGCATGCAAGTGTATAAAGCTAGATTTGACCTCAGATCATCCTAGCTCCAGGCCAAGCACTGTGCAGATGTTTAAATGGATATTTCAGGTTTTTTCTAGTTTAAAAGAACTATCAAGAAAAACAACATGATTTCCTCTAAAAATGGCATAGTAACTAATTAAGAACAATTCGTGACCTAGATTTAGTTACTTAATCTTGTAGTGCCCTTAGACAAAAATCTAAATTACAGAGCAATAGTAGATTTGCATTGAGATGGGAAAATAAGTTTCCTCACCTGATGAAAATACAATAGGTCTGTAAACAAAGATCCCAGTCCCTGCCCCAGCTAAAACCCCCAAATGTAATAAATACGCATATTTTTGCAAATACAGATTGAGCTCTGTGACATTAATCTGAAAAATCACTAAATACATTTTATAGATGTTAAAGTTACAATAAAATTCATGCAGTGAATTTTATTCACTTTCCTGTTTTACTTTTTCCATGTGGAAAATAGACCAAGAGCTACTCTAGAGCTTTATTAAAAGCAAAACAAAAACAAAAACCCACAAAGGGAGCAATTTCTATGTAAATAAACCAAATTTGTTAATGGAGTAACAGAGGTTACAGATATTTGATTTGCTAAGTTTTATCATAAAAAAGGTTTCTATCTGGCATCAGTAAACAATGTATTATATGTGATTTATCCTTACAAGGAGTTAACCCTATCTAGTCCCTGAAAAAAATCTTAAAGCACAAGACGGTGAGTGGCCAGCACATGCCAAATCACAGAGGCTTGGTCATTCATAACTTCTGTATTTCTTCCCAGGATACTACCAGTCTTCCAATCATCCCAGTTCACAACATGGGAATTATTCTCAACTCTTCAGTCTCCCTCACTGCCCCACCTCCATCCCATACCCAATCAGTTGCCGACATTTGTTGATTCACCACCACAATTCTCTCATCCACATCATTCTCTCCACTGTAGTCACCAGCCTAGTTCAAGCCCTCATCATCTCTTTTCTGGACTATTGCACTAGCTTCTAAATTGGATTCCTTGCTTCCAGTGCTACACAGCTAAAGGAAGATGTCTAAAGTACACATTTGGTCTGGTAATTCTTCTGCTCAAGAAGCATCACTACTTAACTTTGACCCCTAAGATAAAATACAAACTTCTCTATTTGGCACGTAAAGCCCTTCACAACCCACCTTTCTGGGGTTATTATATATTACTCCTCTTCCTGTCTCTGTCTCTCTCTGTCTCTGTCACTCTCCCTCTCTCTCTCACATTGTTGTTCCAAACTGCTAATTTTACAGATAAGGAAACTGGGGATCAAGAAAACAAACTATGTACATTTGCAGTCTGAAACAAAAGAGAAGAGAAAAATTACTATTTTTTCTTAAGTGAATCTGAAAAGTGAGATTACTCAATAAAAAGTCGTGGGTATAGAATCTCTCCAGTAGGTCTCAGCAAAAACAAAGGACACAATATTTATCCTGGACAAGCACCTCTCCACTACACATATGGCACATAGGGAGACTATTTCAACCTCTACTTGAGCTGGTAGGTTGGGTCCTCAGAATTTGGCTACTATGTATAATCAAGGCTTTCGGGGTAATCCTGGGGGTGGGGTGGGGTTGGAATTTGTTTGTCTAGTACTTTATAGATGATGAGCCTCCACCAGTATGCTTCTACTCTGACGAATGATTATTGATTATTGAGCCATACTTTAAAGAACTTTTAGAAACATTTACTACACGAGTAGAGTTGATATAAAATATCCTCTAGAAAGTCTGTGACACACTTTTCTATAAGTTCTTACAAAGTTCTGGGGAAACTGGACTCCCAGAAACCCTTTTGTTAGAATTCTCAAGTTGTTCCCCTCTATGTCCCCAGAATTTCCCTGAATTCTCTACCCTCTGGAGAAGAAAATGGTGTAATTTCATTTTCGGCCTATTGTAGAGTTGAATTTATGTGTGATTTATTCTTTGTGGCTAACACAGAAGCTGCTTTCAGTTGATGCTGGAGTGCTACTAGGAACACGATGAGAATCTGAGAGGTCTTCTGGGCCTCTGAAGTTCACAAGGTCCTCCTCTGGTCTCTTTCTCTCTGCTTGATTGAATCTTCCCTCAGCCAGATGCTTGCATAAAGTGGTTTCTGGACTGTTCTATTTTTTTTTAATAAAGGGACCATAAAGTTTGACCAAGTATCCTCAGTCAATCCAAAACTTTTCTTGCCGATGTCACTCAAGTTCATCCAAGGGCTTTTTGCACTTAATCTAAAGTTATTTTTTTATCGGTTGATTGATTTAAACTTGTTCTCAGTTGATAAATTTATCAAGGCATGTGATCTTATCACTCATTTTCAGTGGAGAAGGTTGACTTAATTGATTTCTTCCCTCAGTCCTTACCCTTACATACATATGTCCTTTCCTGATCATCCAGATCCTAGTGCCTCCTCCCAATAAATCATCTTACATTCCTTTTGTAGCTACGGCATATGTATTTATATGTGAACATAAATCATTTATGTGAACATTATTTATTATTGTATGTGAACATATGTATTTATATATGAACATAAATTCTTCACACTAGGGACTGATTTTTTTTGTCTTTGTATACACACTGTCTATGCATGCCCTTGTATGTCTTCATATGACCAGTGCCTACCGCACAACAAGGGCTTAATTAGTTCCTGTTGATTGACTACATACTCTATAAGTTAGTCAAACTGGCTTACTTCCTGTTGGTCATATATAACATTCCATCTTTCTTTTCCATGCTTTTGCACAGATCTGTAACCCGCGTCTAGAATATACTTTCTTCTCCTTTCTCCCTCTTAGAATTCCTAGCTTCAAATAAAAGCTCAGTTTAAGTACTACTTTGTACATGATCCTTTTCTAGATTTCTCAATTGAAAATGTCTATAAATAATAATATATCTATGTGTATATGTGAATATATACACATGTATAATATATACATACATGTACACATGCATGCATGCTTAATTCCTCTTATAGAAAATAAATTCCTTGAGGGCAAGAATAGTTTCACTTTTGTCTTTGTATTCTCATTGTATGTTGCACAGTGCCTGGGACACTGTTGACTGATTGATTACAGGTAACCCTGCTGTACTGCCTCATGCTAGCTCATACGTGTAAAATCTACTATCCTGCCAGCAACTACTGTTCTCCCTTCTCTGCTTTGGTATTCTAGCAGCCCAGAACAAGCTACTTCAGCAAAATATAGACTCAATTATACTAACATGTGTGTTCCCAAAGTGATTTCTCCAAAAAAAGGATGAATTCCCCCAGCTACTCCCACCACTGTATGGACACACACATTCACACATGCTCAGAATTTCCCTGAATTCTCTACCCTCTTGAGAAAAAAACAGACAAAATTAGTTTTCTGGAATTTATTTATGGGGGTTGAAAACCTCAGCCACACTAAATTCAAAGCACAGCTGAAGGAAAATAGAAGCCCCAGTAGGAACAGAATGGCACAAATTAGACTGTTTCATCCACCCTGCTATGATCTTCTTTACTAATATTAAAACCCCATTATATCATTCCCAAAAAGCTAGTAGAAGTATTAGTATCTCCCTCTCTATGGTACCAACACTCAATACCTGACTTGGATTTATTCCATTTCTTTACCTTATTTTCTCAATATCACTGGCTATCCCCCAGACCCTCCAACCAGCCTTTGGCATTTTTTTTTTTATCCATGCCTAACCATTACTTTCGCATATGTGTTCTTTGGTATCTAACTATAGGTAAATTATCAGTTGGGATCTGTTGGCTTTCTTCCTGATTCTTGAATCACCTAACAATTATAGCAAACAGATAACCGTCTTAAGCATGGCAGTGACCTACTAACCCTTGACTTTATACCACTCAATAATAAAATGACAAAGATGCACTCCTATGGGAGAATGTGACTCTGCGTCAGAATATTAATGGAGTTAGAGATGCTGCTTTCTACATGAACCCTTTATTGATTTCCCAGTTGTAAATGTCTATAGGTTATAATATATACGTATAATTCTTGTTGTTCAGTTGTTTTATTTGGGTCTGATTCTTCATTAACTCACGTGGGGTTTTCCCTGGCAAAGATACTGGAGCGATTTGCCATTTCCTTATCCAACATATATGTGTATTTGTGCATATATCTGTATATATACACATACATGCATGCTTAATCCCTCCTCACCTACCCACACTGAATGTAAATTTGCTGAGGGCAAGGCTTATGGGTCTGCAAAGTCAAACTGTGGGGAAAGTGGTGCCAGGGACAATTTACACAGAATTCTGCATTGATACAAGAAGTCATGATCCATGGATGGAAGGTAAGGTAACCTCCCTCTTGAGATTATGCAGGAACCAACACATTCCAGAACAATGTGGTCCACTCATCCAGTCCCCCTTGTGGAAACAGGTTGGAACAGGCTGGATGATAGGCTCTAGCCAAGACCTCTCAAACCTGATGCTGCTGTCAGTGACTTTTTTTATTTAAGCCAGTCCAAGAAAATAAGAGAAATAAATGCAAAAAAAAATTTATAACTGGAAGCCAAAAATGGCCCCTAGAGTGTATTATTAGCCAAAAGCTTGTGACAAAGAAAATAAAGGAGCTCGCCCCCACAGTCTCTCCTGGGTTCCTTTATGCACTACTCATATTTATTTCTTTACATAGTGTTACTGTAACATAGTAACTCTGTTATATTTATGCTAAAGGGAAGTATTCTATATCACAGTTGTGGAATTAATTATTTTTTGTCTTAAAACTAACTCTTTCATGAAGAGCAAGTCCAAAAAATACATATGCGGTTTTTTAAACATATTGTTTTCCTCTTCTTTTTCTTGAAACATTCTGAATGGTTATCTTCTTTTCTCGTGTTATTCTCCATCTCACTTAGCTGTGTTCATGCTGTATCCATACCTCTATCTCAGTGAGTAAGCTCTTGAGGGACAGATATTCTGACTTTTACTATATTCAGCGCCTAGCACAGGACTATATGTTTACTAAATGAGGTGAAATATATATATGTATATATATATATATACATACACACACATATATATGTATATACATACATACATACATGCATACATATATATTTGTGTGTGTGTGTTGAATAAATATATGGATGAATGGTTTAATACCTGGAATTTTGCTCAAAAGTCAATTTTTTTCAGGAACATATCTCTTCCATATATTGAAGGATCATTTACTTTTAAATTGTTGATTGACAATACTCTTAAACTAATCGGCTTAGGCTCTTTTATATTAAATGAGTGGAGTTAGATTTGGCTTTTTTTCTGTTGATAGAACATACTCCTAGTCATCTAGGCTCAAACATTAGAATTATTCATTGCAATTCCTATTCCTCATTGCCTCCATTCAATTGGTTGACAATTCTTAACTTCTGCTCTGTATCTCCGCCATCCATTACTTTCTATTGATACTCTTCTCACACTAGAGATTCTCATTATTTCTTATACATAGTAGGTGCTTAATAATTATGTGTCAAATTGAATTGCGTAGTCTTATCATAATAGCCTCCTAACAGATCTCTCTTCTTCCAGACTCTCCACTCTTCCATTCATCTTTTGCACTCTTGCCAGAGCAATCTTCATAATACGCAAATTTGACGAGGTCATTTCAGGCTGTTGACACCTAATCGGTAGCTTTGTTTTATATTATTTTCTTCCATATAATCTGAATTCCAGCCAAATTAGATTACTAGATTTTCTTCATTTTCATCTCACCCTTTCTGTCTCCAGTGCTTGGAATATATTCCCTCTATTTTTCCACATCCTATGCATCCTTTTCTTTCTTCATTGACTAGCTCAGATGTCACTATTTCAATTAGTCTTCCCTGATTTCCCTGGATATAAATATCTCCCTCACATAATATTTTGTCTGAATCTTTCCTTTGCTCCTATCATGTTCTACCTTATGCTATACTTTCTGTACATAATGAATTTCTCCAATTATATTAAAGTTACATGAAGCAAGAGATATATCATGTTTCTTTCTTGCATCCCCAAAGCTGGGCATGGGGATTTGCACATATTAGATGATTAATAAATTTTTGTTGAGCATGTTTGTTGAACTAGCACCTTTTTAAATTAAAAACAGGCATTTTAGTATCCTTTGATAAATGGCATACAAGCAAATAAGAATCTAATGATGAATAATGTGAATAATCAAGTATAATTTAAGACATGCCCAAATACTATTATAGTATGATGGAAGAAAACACTGACATATATATATATATATACATATATATATATACACACCCATACATATGTATGTATTTATGCATGTATACATGTATGTATTTTTTAAATCAAAGAACCCAGGTGTCTTTAACTTACTATGTTAGCCTTGAAAGGGATATTATAAATCTTCTCATCCAACTTCCTCATGCAGGACTAAAAATCTGGAGAGATTATTCGTCTTGCTCATAATTACACAACTGCTAACAGGAAAGATAGAAATGGAATCCAAGTCTCTTTAATCCAGCCAAAGATCTTAACAGAACTGATAGTGTTCTAACAAAATGGTTGATCAAATTTTGTTTTCTGTACTCTTCGTCCCAATTTAAAATTATTCAGGCACTGTAATATTTATGGAGTTGTAATAGGTTTATTAACATTTCTTGAGTAGGTATGATATTATGTTACGCCATATGTTTCAGATCACTGCTCCTGGCATCTTTATATATTCAATATACACCTCTCTTAAGAATCTCTAATGACTAATGCCACCCAATCTCCTATTGCTCTTCTTCCTCCCCCAAACATTTAATTAGCTTACATTTTCTAGTAAATTATTATTCTCTCAATAAGGACCCCTCAAGACCTAACATTTTATGACTCAATTATAAAACAATACTTTTCAACCCCCCAATTATTACATGCATATATACCTGACCCCAAACCACACAGAGCTCCATCCTATTAAATTAATTTTTAAGAGCAGGATCAGGTCCTTTTTTATTTCAGTATTCCCACATTTACTGGTAAAATGCTAAGACACTGATAAACATTCAACAAATTTTTAATGAATGAGTAAATGAATGAATGGAATAATGAATTAACGAAGGTTCATAGTAGTTTTATGATACTGCTCCAGATAGGTCAGTTTAGTATTTTTCCTCATTTCCTCATCCATAGCTTTAATTATCTTGGCTTATTAATTCATAGCTTTTCATGCTACTACACTAGAGAATTGGATATAATAAAGTTTATACAAAAAGTTGCTAAGCATTTTCCCAAACACATTTGAATTCAGCAATTACTCAGACAACAGTAACCACCATTATTCGGAACAATTTTAGTCCAAAAAGCAGAAAAAAAATTTGAAGCTTAAAAAGAAAAACCGTGAATTCTGCAGGCTTCCTGTGATGTATCAGGCAGAAAACAACTCTTATTGAGTAAGACTTTTAACCTCATCATTCTCTGTAGTTTGGAAATTAGCTAATTGTCAGTTGTTTATAGCAGTTAAAAAACCCACCTCCTTTAATCATGGAAGTCATGAAAGTTTTATTTTTCTTGGATGGATATATATTATTTTATTTATATTAAATCATGACAGTAATTATGGTTATGAAGAAAGAATAAGCAATAAGCACAAACTGTACATTCTGAGTAAAAGAGTTATGAAATATTTAGGTCATTGTGCAATAAAATACAAAGAGTTCAACACCTGTGTGTAGTCAAAACTCTTTAATATTCAGAACATAAAATGATTCCTTATCTGTAAAACGGGATTAATAATACCTATTTCATAATTCCCGTAAAGGGATGTTGGTAAGATAAATTTGATAACATCTGCAATGCATTTTGAACTTCTTGGAGAATGCCATACGAAAATACAATGGAAGTCAAATAAATGTTATCACTGCAGGCTACTGCTTTGGAATGAAAATATATTTGAGTCCACTACAAAAGTATTAAATAAGAGTGATTTGAACTGAATACATTCATGAAAAAGAAGAGAGCACTGTATAATAGACAGATGGATTGAACACTCCGTACCCAATCATCATTTTTATCCTATATATATGGCAAATCCCGGTAAAAATTCAACTAATAGAAAATTTGGTGAAACATTGCAATGTTATTTTTCATTACAGACATATAAAACAGAAGGATTAACCATTTAAATGCTAAGGATGTTCCTTTGTTAAGACAGGTTTTTCTTAAGAAGCAAAATTGTAGAATGCATCAGACCCAATATAGAGAATGAGGAATTTATTTTTGGATGTGGCAAATGTGATGATTTGCTTTGCCCAACTATTCTTATTTGTTGCAAGTATTGTGGTGTTTGTGTTGTTGTTGTTTATGTGGGAGATTAGGGAATAGCAGCATTGGGGGAAAGGGAAAAGTTATTGAACACATTGCAAAACAAATCATTGAAACATTTTTAAATGCAGAGAAGAGAAGCAAGTTCAGAAGGAAACATAGAAAAGCATAACTGCTTTGAAGGCAGTAACTTGATTTATTATATTCTTTTTTTAAAAAAAGCTGTACATAATAGAGACCTATGGTTTCATATATTAACTCCTCTGCTTTTGCTCTCACTTTCTCATCCTCTGTCTCTCTCATTAAATTCAGAGCATAAATATTAAGTAAAAAAGACAATGTAAAAATGTAAAAATTTTTGTAAAAATGTGAAAAATGGAGGTCAAACCTCCAAATCAGGATGATTTGGGTTCAAGTTCTGCCCTTGAAACATACTAGCTATGTGAACTAAGGAAGTTAATTAACCTTTTAGTGCCCAAGAAGCTCTTTTAAAAGTACAAATTGCATGATGGTTGCCTATCTTCATTAGTAGAAAAACTTTTTCTTTTCAGATGGGATCTCCCTACACGAATAAAATCACTGACCTTTAAAAAAAGAGATTATATAATTTATGAATATATCTCCTTTAGGATACTTATATAATTAACATCAGAAATTTAGGTGGCACAGTGGATAGAGTACCAGGCCTAGATCAGGAAAACTCATCTTCATGAGTTCAAGTCTGGCCTCAGATACTTACTAGTTGTGTGACCCTGGGCAAGTCACTTAACGCTGTTTGCCTCACTTTCCTCATCTACAAAATGATCTGGAGAAGGAAATGACAAACCACTCCAGTGTTTTTACCAAGAAAATTCCAAATGCTGTCCTAAAGAGTGGGACATGACTGAAAAATGACTAAACTGAATAATAACAATAAAAAGCCTTTTATTTCTATAGCAATACAACTTACAAATTTATATCATATGAATAATTAATTTGCTTAAAGACTAATGAATCAGAAGAAAAGTTGAATGGGTATTAAAAGCTGTATATCTCAAAGTCATCAAGATGATAGACTACAGTACTCTTGGTGACAGGCAATGAGGACGTCCAACTCGCAAGACAGATAATTGTATATGGAAAGTAACAGGGGTCCAGTTACTTGTTCACATATAGATGTGATAAGTACATGAACCTAAAAATGGCCCTTTTTTCGATAAGGACAATATTTTTATCCCATAGGAATCTTAAACCCAACATGTCCAAAACAGAACTTACTATCTTCTCTTTCGCTCTCCTGGATTTTTCTATTACTCTTGAGGTCAGCATCATGCACCCAGTTAGCCAGTTTTGCAACCTGGATGTCATTTTCAAATCCTCAGTTGCTAAATATTGTCATTTTCTATTTTTGCAATGTGTCTTGCTCACATTCCTTTCTCTCTAATCATAGAGTCACCTTGCTAGTTCAGACTCTCATTGCCTTTTGTCTGGACAATTACAAGAACTGATCTCCCTGCCTCAGACCCCTCCCCAGTCCAAATCACCCTCCACACAGCTGCCAAGGTGATTTTTCTAAACAGCAGGTTTGACCATGTCATCTGCCTGCTCAGTAAACTCCGATAGCTTCCTATTCACTTCAGGATAAAACATAAAGTCATCTGTGTGATCTCTGTGATATTTAAAGTATTTCCTAACCTGCCCCCTTTCCACATTTTTGTCTTCTTATACTTGAGTTTCCTATGGTCATTCTATAGTCCAGACCTATTGGTCTACTTTCTGTTCCTTGCACCATAATACCACATCTTATTTCTTTGGTTTTTCACTGCCCTTCCCTAGTGGCCCCTTATATCTTCCTCTTAGAGTCTCTGGCTTCCTTTGAACCTCAGCTCAAATCCTACATAGGACCTTTCCCGGGGTTTCTTCCCTCCTACACCCAACTTCTAATGAGTCTTTTTTGAAATTACCTTTAATCTTCTCTGTATATATCTCACACATACATAGTTATTTCATGTTTGCTCCTCCATTAAAATATGAGATCTTTGAGGGCAGGAAGTTTTTTTTGTTCGTTTTTTTACTTTCTAGGTATTTACAGTACTTAGGACATATTACTTATTTTAAAATGTTTGCAGAGTGAATAACTGACTATAGAAAATATCTAAATATATACTTTTCTTGATGGTAATATTGAATCAAGTGTAGTGATTCAGATAGGAAATCCCCGACTTTTTAATAGGCTTTGAATCTCTCCAATGTTAAATTAAAATGAGTATCAATTTTATTCCCTTTCTTTGACTCTCTCATTTACATAATTTAGATGGATTCCAACTTCCTCACATAACATTTATCCTTACTTCAATCTTCCTAACAAAATATAGATTAAAATCTGAAAAGTCTGTCTTTCTTAAGGCTTAAAATATTGGAAATACTTAGGTACATGCTAAGGTACCAGAAACATCACATCTTGACATGTATGTGTTTAGAAGTTAAAGTAGAACTCTTTTGTTATTAATTGTATGTTATATAATGGGTTAATATATTATTTATAACTATTAATTATATACCCAAATACCAAATTGATTAAATTATTAAAAAATAAACTTTCACATATATTATGATCAAAAAATTTTAAAGAATGAAGGGAACTGAATAAGGACCAGTAAATCTCTAAGAAAACTGAGTATTAGACCATTAATCCAATCTCCCTCTATAAATGACAGACCTGGCACTTTGAGGTTTGTTCCATATTAACTTGACAAAAGTCTTAATTCCATTCTATTTATAAAATTCATTTAACCTGTATGAGCCTTAATTGTTTCATCTATAAAATGGGAATAATGCTACCTTGTCTGACTGAAGGCAGAGATCTGGATCAGGTAAATATATCAGGTCCTTTTCCAACCTTAAAATCTATGATGACAAATCTATAATCTTGTTAGACTAACTCTAATAAAATATCTTAAATGGTATATTGGTATAATGGTATAATATTGGATATGAACATGAAATCCCAGAATTATTATCAACACATTTATGCTAATCAAAGAAACAACATAAGTGCGTACAGTCAGGTCTGCAACTTAAAATGTTGTTCACTGATAGGAATGAATTAATTGGGAATGTTGGTAGTCAGGGAACAGCAAGAATAAAGGAATCCATATGGTCTAAAAAGGGCAGAAGCAGGAATAATGACTGGAAGACACAAAGAGGAAAATTTAAATTGGAAGTCAGCCAAAATTTCTTAACAATTAGAGCTTGCCTGAAAGTAAAGAAAACAGAAAATTACTCTCCTTCTGCTCCAAAGTCACTATGGCCATCAATCAGCTAGATCACGAAATCATTCCCAAGAAGGCAGAAAGAGCTCAGGTGAAACTTCTGACACCAATTCTTATTTAGCTAGTTTTTTTCCAATACTTTGGATGGCAGAGCAGTCAATGCCCTCCTCCCCACCCCACCCCCACCCCAACCTCCTTAGATAACTAGTCCAGCTTGTACATACTGCTGAATTCAAAGGGCAAAGAAAATTCCTCCTGTCCTTAATGGTGCAGAGAGAATGATTATCTGTTCATAGTAGGCACCTAAAGTGCCATCTTCTTTATTCATCCTGATTGGTCTCTCCTGTATACTCTTCAGCTTATCATTGTCTTTATTAAACTCTACTACCCAGAAATGAGCACAAAACTTCAGATAAGGTCTGACAAGGGCAGGGCACAATGCAATGATCATCCTATTTCTGGAAGTTATGCCTCTCCTAATGTAACCTAGGAGAGCATTAGTTCTTTATGGCTGCCAAATCTCTATGCTGACTCATATCATGTTTACAATTCACTAAATCAAACAATCTTTTTAAAAAAAAAACTTCTGAGGGTGGGGCAGAGCCAAGATGGTGGCTGGAAAGCAGGGACTTGCTTAAGCTCTCCCCCAAATCCCTCCATACACCTGTAAAAAATGGCTCTGAACAAATTCTAGAGCTGTGGAACCCACGAAATAGCAGAGGGAAACAGGTCTCCAGCCCAGGAGAGCCTGAATGGTCGCCAGGAAAGTTCTATTGTGTAGTGCTGGGAGCGGAGCACAGCCCAGCATGGGCCATAGCAGGACAGACCAGACGAGGAGTCAGCTGGCAGAACAGGCCCTAGGGCCATGAAAGATTGAGTTGTGGCAGTTACCAGACTTCTCAACCCACAAACACCAAAGAACAAGTTAGTGGGAAACTGCAGGATCCAGTTGAGACCAGTCTGTCCACCAGCCTTGGGGATGGAGGAGGTGATGCAGTAGTGGCGGTGGCAGCAGCAGGAAGCTCCTGAGGCTGGTTCCAGAGCTCCAGCATCAGCTGCTTCCTGAGTCCCTGACTCATAAGGTAGGAGGAATCTAGCAATGAATCAGAGCGGGAGTGCAAGGAGTGCTTTGTGGGCACAAAGGAAGGTTCTCTTGCTGTGCCTTGCTTGGATCTGGACTGTGGTCCTGGTTGGCAGTTCTTGGGGGAGGAGGAGTGCTGCTGGGACAGAGCCTGGGGTGACAGTGGAGTAGAAATAGCTCTGAAAATAGCAGTGCTTGGACCCTAAAGCTTGGGACAAAGTACTCTCTACTCTGCGAACAGTCATACACTGACAAAAAGCTCAAGGGTCAAGTAGTTGACTGGGAACATGAATAGGCAGTGAAAATGAACTCAGACTCACACTCAGACTCAAACTCAAACTCAAACTCTAGATTCCTTTTCTAGTGATAAAGAGGATCAAAACATACAGCCAGAAG
>JAQQSZ010006817.1:0-13486 GCA_028646595.1 Phalanger gymnotis
GAGGTAATCAAAAGCAAACACTTTTGAAAAGAGACAGGGTCAAGGGAGAAAATTGAATAGAGGGGACAGGATAGGATGGAGGGAAATATAGTTAGTCTTTCACAACATGATTATTGTGGAAATGTTTTGCCTAATGACACATGTGTGGCCTATTTTGAATTGCCTGCCTGCTTAGGGAGGGTGGGTGGGGAGGGAAGAGGGGAGAGAATTTGGAACTCAAAGTTTTAAAAGCATATGCTCAAAAAAAAATTGTTTTTTCATGCAACTGGGAAATAAGATATGTAGGGAATAGGGCATAGAAATCTATCTTGCCCTACAAGAAAGTAAGGGGGGAAGGGGTGGGGAGGGAGTTGGGGTGACAGAAGGGAGGGCTGACTGGGGAATGGAGCAATCAGAATATATGCCATCTGGAAGTGGGGGGGAGGGTAGCAATGGGGAGAGAATTTGTAACTCAAAATCTTGTGGAAATCAATGTTGAAAACTAAAATATCAAATAATAAAACATGAAAATACAAAAAAAAATTCTGTCTCTGACACTGAAAATTCTGGACAACTTAAACTCTATGGCTACCGCTAATACTAATCTACTTAGCTCCTGTGTTGTTAAGTCATTTTTCAGTGATATCTCACTCGTCATTTACCCCATTTGAAGTTTTCTTGGTAAGGATCTTGGAATGGTTTGCCATTTCCTTCTCCAGCTCATTTTCCAGATGAGGAAACTGAGACAAACAGGATTAAGTGACTTGCCCAGGGTCACACAGCTAGGAAGTATCTGAGGCCAGATTTGAACTCAGGAAGATGGGTCTTCCTGACTCCAGGCCTGAAGTCTATCCACTGTGCCACCTAGCTGCCCCAAAAGTTTACAAAGTGCTTTATAAATATTGTCTCATTTGAGCTTCACAGCAACCCTGGGAGGCAGGTTTTATAATTAGTCATAGCTGACAGAATAATAAACTGAGGCAAACAGGTTAAGTAAGCTAGTAAGTATCTATTCACTGTACCACTTAGCTGCTTAAATAGCATGGAAAGTATGATATAGCAGAAAGGACTTAGACTAGGAATCAGGAGAACTGGATTTTAATCCTAGCTCTTCTGTTGACTGGGTGTGACCTCTGGGTCCAGCTTCATTGTCTGTAATTGAGATAAACTTTAAGGTTCTTTTGTCATGCCAGGGTTTCCCTGAGAAATAGGCTAGTGCTTGTGAGGAGACATGACTCCTAACTGACTGAGACAATGTTGAGCTACGATCTTTGTACCCAATGAGTGAGGAAAGGATTTCTTCAAGTGGTTGGGGAATTAAATCTGAGGGAAGCAAGCCAAACTTTTGAATGACAGAATAGAGACCTCTCCAGAGCTCCATGTCCCAGCCTTCCTGTTCTTATTACCCTAGAGGATGCTGGGAGGGACTTCTCTCTTCCCTTCTCCTTCACTCCCTATCGAGATCATTCTCTTCTTTCAGCTGAAATGTTTTATCTTCTTCTCAGAACAAAGAATTCATTTACTCTGGCATGTTTGATTATCTACCTTCAATCTGTATAACTTTTCCAATTTCAGTTTATGGTGTACTTTAATAAAGATAAATCTATTTATGATGGCCATTTGTTTAACCATGTGAGAGAGAACTAAGCCAGCAATAGTTAAAGAAATATTACCTTCTCCTTGAAAGTGATCAGGAAGTGACATTTATCTCAAGCTCCAAAGTATCATATTCCCAGACTACCAATCTTTAAGGTGTGACAGATATAAGTTCAACCCAATGTCTCTCTTGAAGATAGATGAAAGAAGGATCAAGCCCCCAGCCACAGTCCTCCTCTTGTTCCCCTCAAAGGTATAAATCATAGTCTCCCCTTGGAGACTGGGTTGTCCAATGTGTAGAACCCTATCCATGACATATGCAGGCTGAGCCATATCTTTATGCCGTACCATCCAACCTCCTCTAGTCTATTTCCAATTCTGACATTCTATGTTTCCATGAATTGTAGGGTTACTAATGTTTTATTTTCTCTACTCCATTTCTGCTTTCTTTTTTCTTATTATGAACTTGTCAAACATCCACAAACAACGAACATTTCCTTATACGAAGAGCAGAAAAAGAGAATTGTACATACATAAGAGGGAACTGGTCAATGAGAGCCCAGTCCTTAAGAGAATGCATAGCCTATTCTGCCGTATGCGAACTTTGGAGTGTGCACAGATGTTCTATGACTGTTTCCTTTCAATTTACGATGAGGCGAAAACAGGATCTTTGACTGGCTGTTGAGCCAGAACCGAGCAGTCTTGCAAAAGACTCTCACTGAGGAAATTCAATCTTTCTCCCTTCCTTGATTGAGGCAAGGTCAACCATATGTTTCCAGTGGGGTAGTAGCAGTAGTGGCTGTGGTCTCCTGCTGCAGGCTATCTTTCTACATAGGCCCACATTATGCTTTTTCTTTACCTCTTTGCAATTGTTCTTTCCTGGTTGTAGTTGAATGAGTAGTGATGGAATAAACTAAGTTATAATTTTGTGAGACCTTGAAAGATCCAGAAACTGGAGTCCATCCCCATATTTGCTGGCAGTCAAGCCCAGAAGTGAACCTGTTAGGACAAATGCTTTGTGGCAAACATTTTAAATTTGAGCATACTCTCCTCAGGGACTGAGGTAGTAGGAGGACCATATGCCCCTAATTTGGGGAGATGTTTTATATTTCTGTTCTTGCTCTATCTTTTCAGTAAATATACTTTTGTAAGAGGCAATTGATGTTAATTACTTAAATGATATTAGGACACTAATCAATGGTGTAAATGATATTGAAGAGATTGGCTAGTACTATCAATTGGTTATGGAAACTCACCAGAACAAGGGCTCAGGCTGATAACATTAGAAAGAAACAATAGCTCCTCAGGGGGTATTTCTAGAACTCTGCTTGGAGAGGTAAGAGAATGTAGCTAGCCTTGCTCTGGGGAAGCAGATTCATCAATTTGTGAATTACCGCCCCCCACCAACCCCAGTACATAAAAGCTACATATGTGATATTTTGAATCTGTATGATGTAAAACTTGGCTTTTAATAAGTATATGTTTAAGTTAAATTAGTTAAATAAGTTAAATTTAACTTGGTAGCTCCAATACTGTCATGCTTGCCTATGTTCCTTTCTGAATTTCCTTCTGCTCTTTTTGATGTAGTTTTAAAAATGTTTCATTAATATTATTTTCTTTTTCTTCTTTTTTTGTATCACTATCACTACCTTCCATAGTTCTTCCATTATTACTGCCCCACCCACCCCCATAAGAACCTTCCCTTATAACAAATAAGTATAGTTAAGCAAAACGAATGTACGTTTTGGCCATGTCTGAAAAATGTATGCCTCATTATGTATCTTTAGTCCATCACCTCTCTGCCAAGAGGCAGGAAGCATGATCAGGCTTGATTCATCATCACATTCATCAGAGTCCAATGGGTTTTCCATGCATACTATTGCCACCTTTTTCTATCCCCTTAGATACCCAACAAGATTTTTTAGCCTTCAGTTTCCCTCCCAAAGCTTACTGAATCTAGCTGATCTTTTCCTGTGAACAAGGGTGACAATAAAAGCTAATGGTATCAAATAAGTGAAAACTGCTCAAGTACTCTGTGTCCTTACAAGCATTTGAGGGATGCCCAATGATGGGCAGGACAAGCTCTGCACTGTTTTGACTTGATCATATCATCTGCCTGCTGATGATTCATGCCTCACCCACCATTGCTATGACTGGTGACACATAGCTTTTTAGACAGGAGAAATTCCTCCCGAATTTACATCTATTGCCAACTTCATAGGGTTGTTGTAAGAAAATTGTCTTGTAAAATCTTAAAATGCCATATGGACTTGAGCTATATATGAACTGTATAGCATAAAAAAGTATGACAATGAAAATATCTGACTTTACATAGCACTTTAAGTTTGACAAATAATTTTAACTACATTATCTTATTTGAGCCTCAAAACAACCTTACATAATAACACTTTGGGTATTACTATCCTCATTTTATAGATGAGGAACCTGAGGCTCAGAGTGTTTAAGTGGTTCATTTAGGAAGTGTTGGAGATGGGATTTGAAATCAAGGCTTCCTTACTCCAAACTCAGTACTTATCCATTTTTCACAAATCATGAAACCTGAACTCTCATCCTGGCTCTGCTTGATGTGTGGATGTGGGCAAATCATTCAATAACTGGGTCTGAGTTTCCTTATCTATAAAATGCAGGGTTCTTTTAACATCAGAACTGAAGGTGAGGTTTTGGTGAGACCTATCAGAACGGAAAACTGGGAACTAACTCAGTTACTGTCTGTATATAGACCCAGAGATCTCTGGTGAGCTCCATGATTAATTTCATGAAAAAAAGGTCTTTGGTGCCCATTATGTCTTTGGCCTTTAATGCTGAACCAGCCTAGGAAATTAGATTGTCACTTTTTTCTTCCTTCCTTTTTCTTCTTTAAAATTTTTTTTATTGCTATCTTTTGTTTGTACATAATCTTCATATCTAAATATATTCCTCACTCTCCTCCCCAGAGTACCAATCTTTGTAACAAAGAATAAAAAAGAGAGGAAGAAAAGCTACGCAGCAAAACTAAAAGGTATATCAACCAAGCCTGATAGTATATGCAATATTCCACAGCTATAGTTCTCCATCTCTGTGAAGGGAGGGAAATGCATTTTCTTCTGTCTTCTTTGGGATCAAGCTTGATCATTATAATTTTACATAACTGAAAGTTCCTAGATTTTTTAAACTTTTGTTCCTTTCATTTAATATTTCTATAGACATCATGTGTATTACTTTCCTGGTTTTTCTTATTTCATTTTGTATTGATTCATAAACATCTTCCTGTGCTTCTCTGTATTTTTATATTAATTGATCTTCATGGCATGGCAATATTCCATTACATTCATGTATCACATTTTGTTTAGTCATTCTCTGATAAATTCATCACTACTATAATTCATCACTTTTTCTTATTTCCTTTCCTTTCTGCATCTCTCTTTTTTTCTTCAAACATTTACTTTGTTCAAATAGTGCTAGGTATTGAGGGTATATGAAGTATTTTTTCATTTATTTATTTATTTTTTACTGAAAAGTTATAATCAATCTCATTTTATTGTGACTTTATTTAGTGTTTTCTGTGTCTAGCACTTATTGGTTCTTTTCTTTTTGGAAAAATTTTAAAAAATTATTTTTGTTTCTGAATTCTTTCCCTCCTCCACCCATTGAGAAGGCAAGAAATACAATCCATCTTGGTATATGAAGTTTAGATAAGAAAGTCCCTGTCATCATAGACCTTACAGTCTAGGATAGAGAGATAAGAAACAAATATGAGAGTTAGAGTACCTAGTATTACATAATAAGTGTATTTTTTTCAGCCAGACTTATGATATCATTAGTATAGAAAACTCCTATGGGAAAATTCCTTCAGTAGTGAAGATCGGCACATGTTCTGCAACTTAGCATCTCAGGTTGATTTCTGGTACATTGGAATATTAAACAGTTTACCGAAGATCACAGAGCAAGTATGTGCCAGGTCTCCCTGATTCCAAGGCTCTATCCACTATTATCATGCTGCCTCTCTACAAGTACATTAAGAGGTACAAAACAAAGTGTTATATGATTTTGGAGGGTGAAGGTCCTATATCCCGGAATTGGCCAGGAAAGACTTTCTGTAGGAGGTAAATTTGAGTTTAGAATTAAAGAGGGAATAGGCATACAGTCTGAACCCACAATTTCTTTGATATAAGGGCACTCTCAAGAAAATGGCCTTTACCAATGCAAGCCAACACTTTCACTTCAGCAATAGCTAAAGGGTGGATGATTGGGGAAGGATTCCCTGTATAGAGAACAGTATGAACAAAGACAAAGAGGTGGGAGATACAAGCATATGTTTAGGTAACAAAGAGTAGTCTAGATTGAAGAGTTGGATATGTGGAAGAGAGTAGTATGAGGTAAACCTGGACATATAAGCTTGAGTTCCTGAAATGAAAGTTCCTTGAACTTCAGATAGTAGACACTGAATACTTTATGGTCAGGGTAACATGACTAGAGGCTTATGGAAGATGATTCTGACAGCAGTGACAAAGAAATAGATAGATAAATAGATAGACAGTAGATGGATAGATATATAGATAAGCAAATGAATGAATCAATGAGTAAAATAAAGTAAGTTAGAATGGAACAGGAAGAAAGCAGAGGCAGAAAAACTTGTTGGGGGCTACTATCATAATCCAGAATAGTGGTAATGAGTATCTGTAATGGGGTAGGAGGAAGATGAATAGAGAGGAAGAGGATGAGGTACTATAGAGTTAGAATCAATAGGAAATGGTAATTAATTGAAACAAGAAAGAGATAAAATGCAAAGTAAGCCCAACATTGCAAAATGGTCCTTTAAAAGCCATCCCTTTTATTACTAATATAAAGGCTTCATTCCTATGGTTTTAAGGCACTCCCTAATCTCTCATTCATCCTCACAATGGAGGCTCTTGGCTTGGGTTATCTTCTGGAATCTCCTTCTGAAAGCTCTGATCCTGCACTACTGGGGAGGGGAAAGAAAAAACATTGTGTTCTCTGTTAGTTTTCTTTATGTCAGAAGTTGGAGGGCAGGAGGGTGACTCATTGGCCATAGTGCTCGGTGTTGGAATTTACACAAGATCCTTTTAACCAGGCCAATATTCCAGAAAGACTTATGAAAACAACAAAAAAAAGGTACAATTAAATTACTCAATACTTTGACCTCCTGTCATCAAAACACCCACAGTTGTTAAACCAAGGCATTGATTGAAATAAGACTTTTGGAGCAAAGAAAACGCCTCTGTATCCCTTTGTGGCCAAGGCTTCATGCTAAATCAAATTCCCTGTCACTGTTCCCTGTCTCTGAGTGATTTTAAATTATATCTTTGATAGCGATAAGGGACTACCTTTTTTTCAAGGTCAGCTCTTCTCACCACTTCTGTAGGACTAGCATCTGTTATCCTTAGTCCATTGCCAGGAAAATGACTAGGATCAATGTTTCTAATAGTTCCTCAATATACAGAACACTGGATGACCTTTTTGTCCTTACAGTTGCAGGATAGAGAGTTCTGGGTAATAGAAAGATCATTGTAAGAGACCTAGAGATTCCAACAGCAGTTCTGCCACCAAACTAGGGGATGAATTTGAGTAAGTTGCTTCACTACTCTGAGTGAAAAGGAAATAAAAATACTGATTTTTGGTTGATAACTTTTGTTTTTACATCACTTTCATTTACAAATATATACTTTCCCATCTTATGATGAGGAAGCCATTCATTGAAGCAAAGACTGAGATAGAAAGAGAAAAATAGGTAATTCAGCAAAGCTAACCAACAGTACATTCAGTGTTCCATAGCTATAGTCTTTGCAAAGAAGGGAAGGAGGTGCATTTTCTTCATTCTTCTTCAGGACCAAGCTGGTCATAATTACATAGCATTTAGTTCCAATGTTGTCACATTACAACATTACAACATGATACATTGTTTTTCTAGTTTTGTTCACTTTGCTTTATAACCATTTTTTTGTTTTGTTGAGATAATGACTTGCCCCTCCTCAGGCAGGATAGAATAAAAGGTGGATTCCCACCATGGATGAATATTTATCCCTTCTCCCTCAAAGATCCTTTTAAATCACTCTTTAGAGAATCTTTCCCAGCCCCTATAGGGACGTAGGCCATAGGATTTGGAGCTTAAAAGGACCTTTGAGATCATGTAGTCAAAGAAGAGACTTACCATATTCCAGGGAACAGCTGGTGGTTATCAAAGTCAAGGAGAATCATAGTGAAAGCCCCAGACTTATAAATAGGAAACCAGGACCTTATGGAAAGCATCATGGGCAGATGGGTAAAGCCAATACTTTCCTCAGTGTTCAGTGGGAGAGGAGAATCATGAGCACTGGGGATCACTCGGAGTGGGGGAATGGTTTAAGAAGATTTGTGGAATCTGAGGATTAATAGCCCTGGATTCAAGGTCAAACTGACATAAAGGGCCCCTTCTGAAATTCTTCACTTCCTCTCCACCCCCACATCTAAGTACAGCATAAGCCTTTGTGCAGAGCCAAGTCCACATCCCTCAGATGCTTTGATAAAGTCTTAGGGGATAGACATCAAAAGAAGCCTCTTTTGCCAGTACACAGATTGTCATCATCTAAGACTAAGGCAGATATAAAACTCTTCCCCATTTGTGGGCCAGAATTCTGTCCACTAATCTCCCCTAGAGGTAGAGGTGGGGAGCGGAATAAGTTGTTAGTTCTGTCTGACATGGTATGGGAGGCAGAGGAAGGGGTGGGAGGAGGCACATTAAGCTCTCAAAATCCAAGATTTTACTTAAGAGACAGAAAGAGTCTTAGGGATTGTCTGGTTCAACAACCTCATTTTATAGAAGAGGAAACTGAGATTCCTAGAGATGAAATGACTTGTTCAAAGTCACAAAGCTATAGTTAGTCGTAGAGTTGGATCTGGAATCCAGGTCACCAGACTTTCAGTTCGATATCTTTTCCACTGCCTGGAGCCAATTCCCTTTCCTGGATCTCTATGGATAAATAGGACTTAATGATTTCCTGAATAAGACTATTAACCAATCACAGAGGGCTTCTTGTAGGCCCAACCCTAAGATAATTGGTGACATAGGCAAATTTTGTGAAACTACATTCAGGCTGTTATTGTACTGTTTATCATCCATTTTGTAAAAATTGGATTTAAAGTTGGAAGAGATATTGGAGATCATAGTTTTAGATTTAGAAGGGACATTAGAGGTCATCATGCCCAACCCCTTCATTTTCCAATGACTTGCCCAGAGTCGTATGAGCTGGTGTCTGAGGCAGGGATGGAACACAGGTTTTCCTGCAAGTCCAATGCTCTATCTATTACACAAAACTGACTCTCTATGACTTTACAGATGAGAAAACTGAGGTGAAGGGAGTAAATAACTGACCTGGGATTTAGAACTAGGTCCTCTGACCCCAAATTTAGCCCTCTGGTCACTATATCATGCTGGTTTTTCCAGTGCCATGAGTCGATTTGTTCTTTGGTATTGTTCCTAAAGACACCTATAGCTTCCTTGCCTCATTGTGGTCCAACATTGTGCCTCACTCACTGTGGTCTGGCAAATATCAAAGAACTCTTGGAGTTCTTCTTGGCAAACAGGAAGTTATGTCAATAGCCTGAGCTTTTAGTCCCCTGAGACAACCAAATCTTAAGGAATATTTCAATATTTTAAGGAAAAACTAAAAGTTTAAGGGAAAATTAGCCTAGCTTGCACGGGAGGGAGGGATAAGATGTTAAGATATTTCTCTTACCACAAGGAAGGAGAACCAGGAAACATCAGTGTCATGATAACCCAGAGAGGAAAGAGTATCCAGAAGAAGGTGATCAATAATATAAAGTATGGCAGGGAGATCAAGAAGATGAGGACTGAGAAAAGGCTATTAGAGACAGAGTTAAGAGTTCATTGGTAACTTTGGAGAGAGCAGTTTCAGTTCAACAGTGAGGTAGGAAACCAGATTGCTGAAGGTTTAGAAGAAAGCAAGACGAGAAGGAGTATACACAGAGTGTAAATCACTTTCTCCAGGAATTTGGAAGAGGAGAAGAGAGATATAGGATTATAGCTAATAAAAATGATTGGAAGAAATAAGAGTTTTAAAAACCCTTTTTAAAGATAAGAGAGAAGTAGGGCAGCAATAGATAAGGAAGAAATGAAATAAGGGAGTGTGGAGGCAATCTGATGGAGAAGATGGGAAAGGATGGAATGAAGTATACATGTGGGATGGTTGGCCTTGGCAAGGAGAAGGGTCACTTTTCTATCCAAAAGCAAGTAAAGAAGGATATAGTGGAGGAAGACATCTGAGTGATATGGGATCAGGAGGATGGGAAAAGGAGAACTCTTAGAGTAGAGTCAATTTGCTTAATATTGTACGAGGTAAGGTGTTCAGCAGAGAGGGTGATGGGAGAAAGAGCTATTGGAAACTAGAAGAGAGATGAGAAGCTTGGGAATGGCTCCCGGGAAGAGAGGAATAGTGAATCAATTGAGAAGTATAACAATAGCCTTGCTGTAATGAACTCTCAAATGAAATTAGATAACAGGAATCTTGAGTGGACCCAGTCAGAAAGGTTTTGTTATTTCCTCCTGCCCTGTTCAGTAATATGTAAATAAGAGTGAAGGAAGCAGATAAATTTGGATATTGAAATAGATATAGACACAGATATAGATAAAAAGATAGAGCATTTATTTAATACTCATTATATTCTAGGTACTGTGTTAATTGCTGAAGATACAACTACAAGTTAAAAAGACAATCCTTATCCTTAAGTCACTTATATTCTAAAGGGAGAAGACACTATATAAAGAAGAACTGGAAAAGGGAGGGAATAAGATGGATAACAGGGAGGCTGAGACATCTAGAAAGTGAGGAATAAAGCCAAGAGTGACATAAACTTGACCTGGGCACTTCAAGACCAGATAATAGCTAAGCAAAAGAGAAGGTCACAGGGCGGAGGCATCTCCAAGGAAAAGGTTGCTGGTAGGGAGATGGAGAAGTCCAGAGAGGGGGGAAAGAAGGAAGGGGGAGGAGACAGAGAGAGACAGAGAGAGAGACAGAGAGAGAGAGAGAGAGAGAATAGGAGTGAGAAAGCACTAGAAATGGCCCAGGCCTGGTTGATGAACAGACTGATGCAATTATCCCTTTTTGTAATGTGTATGCTCTGTCTTCCAGGTGATGGAAGTCATCCAGGGCTGGAGTTTGTCAAAATATGACTGGCCAAAGGACAAGAGATTCAAAAATAGAGGACAGTTTGAGGTTGAATTGGTTCACCAAGGGGTTGAAAAAGGGAAGAAATGAGAGTGTAGCTGGTGTAAGAGTAATGGCTGGGAAAACCGAGGGGCAGAGAGAATGGAGTTAATGATGAGAACAAAGAACTGGACCAGGGACTGTAAGTCATAGGGAAAGAGGGATTGATCAAAGATTGTGATCAGAAAAAAGAATTTCAGAGTTTGGAAGTGGAACACTTGTGGGTGATAGCAAAATCAAGTGCATGATTATCTCCATGCATGGCTGAGATGGAATGGAATGGGGCCACGAGGACTGAGTAGACTGAGGAACTGTCAAGTTAACGTATCTGAGGGAGCATCAGCATGTATGTTGAAGTACCCTACTATTAGGGTAGAAGTTGTGCAGGAGAGAGATACTGTGAGCTAGGAAAGAGAATATCTCAGAGGTTGATAGATAACTACCACCAGGATCTGGATTGAATGATAGATTTGGATGGTATGAAGCTTAAAGGAAGAGAGTGAGAGGAAGAACTTGAAAGTAGCTATGGGGAACAAGGATTATTGCAACTCTCCAATCATAACCAATGAATTAAGAGGTATGGGAGAAAGTAGAGCTAGAGCTGAAAAAGGTAGTAAAGGAAGCAGTGGCATCAGGAGGGAGTCAAGTCTCAGTAAGAGGTAGAATATATAAGGAATGAGAAAGTGTTAGGAATGGCTCTGTATAGGGCCAGAAGGTGAATCATCTATGATATAATTTTCCCTATTGGCAACATCTCCCATTCTGTTGCTCAAAAACTCTAAGTCTCATTCTTCTATCTGGAATTACATTACAAGACTTAGGACCTTGTTCTTCCTTCCTGGACAAATTTGTTTTTGTCTAATTAGTCCTTAGGTGGCACAATAGATGGAGTGCTGGGCCTGGAGTAAGGGGGACCTGAGTTCAAATCCAACCTTAGATACCACTAGCAGTGGCCCTGGGTAAGTCACTTAACCCTGTTTGCCTCAGTTTCTTCATCTATAAAATGAATAGGAGAAGGAAATGGCAAACCATTCCAGTATCTTTGCCAAGAAAACCCCAAATGGGGCCATGAAGAGTTGGACATGACTGAAACAACTAAACAGCAAAAAATCTCTTCTGGTAAGCATTTTTTCTCTGCCATATCCTCCCTCTCCACACACTTGAATGGCCTTACTTTCTCCAACTCATCTATGAGATCGACTTGTACTTTTCTAGGGCATGGAGAGAGCCCCCTGGAAACCACACCTCAAAGCTTCTTAGCTTTGTGAGATACTTGTCCTGCCTGTTTCTTGAATGTGAAATAACTATTTCTATATCATCAACAGCCTATTTTGAACCTTTCTTCTGTAGCGACTTATTTCATATTGCCTTTAACTCTAATTATGACTTCTATCTGTGAGAGCTGGCTAGGGAGGGGGTGGATCAGGATTGATCTGGTCCCTGGAGGGATGAGTGAAATCTAGCTCTAATGTTCCTGATGCTATGGGATTTACAGGCTTCCATCTCTGGGGTAGATTTCCTTAGAAACAGACCATCACATCTCCAAGGCAGCCTTGCCCTGAGCAAATGAAACCTAGTTGTACCACTAACCAAAGAGAATCTCTAGAGGTCCAGATTCTAATCTGCAATGTTTGGGCCAAATGTGGCCCATTTGAGAGTTTTAGCAGAAAGAGTATATTTTTGTTTGTTTTTTTAAACCTAATTATTTAGCATATGTTTAATAATGAGAACTACTACTGCAAGACCCAGGGAGAATGAAGTACTTGTCCTTTTACTCTCCTCTAAGGAACTCCTCTTGGCTCTGAATCCAGGCATGTGTAAACCACCTATCAGAGCAGAAGTGGGAATATGGATCAATGCCTGGAAAAATGGACCCAGTTATATGGTCCTCAAAGCACTGAGAATCCATATAGGAGAGAGGACCAATTTGTTGGCTTTGTGCTGGTGGTATGAAGAGAGAGGTTGTATGAAGTATGGTCTCTAGCATCTTCCTGGCACTTGTCAGGGTCTCTGAAGAGTATGGAACCAACTTCCATTTGAGGATCATGGAAATAGAAAAAGACTAATTAAGGCCCCCTGTAGACCATTAAGTTATTGAGATAGAAGCCAAAAACTGAGGCAAAGGAGGAGGGATTAATAACAGCTACCCATTCAGCATCCAAACTACAAAGAAGACAGGACTAAACAAGGCCTACCCAGTCCAGCTCTGGCAGGAGCAATATTCTAACTCTTGCCTCTAAGCAAGTTGGGTCAGTTTTTCCTCAGAAGGCAATTTGGTGGGGGGGGGGGATATCCTTAGTGCCTCTTTTTGTTGAATATCCTACCATGATGAAGTAAATCTCCTTTGTTGGTTATTGAATGATCTTTCAATTTCTCATTCTGTGCCAATATCAGGATAGTAGACTAAAAAAAAGTTTGTCTTTGATTAATTCAATTAATAGTTCATTTATGGCTTGTTAGATTTCTTCTTTTGAAATTAGGTTGCTTAGATTCTCTATTTCTTATTCTCTTAATTAGGAGTTTTATGTTTTTATAAATATTCATTTAGGCTATTGGTTTTATTGGCCTATAGTTGGGCAAAATAGTTCCTAATGATATCCTTTATTTCTTCTTCATTATTTGTGAACTTTCCCTTTTAATTTTTGATACTGGTAATTTGGTTTTCATTTTTCTTCTTTTGAATCAAATTT
>JAQQSZ010006818.1:0-13486 GCA_028646595.1 Phalanger gymnotis
AAAAAAAAATGAAGAAAGTGAGAGTTATATGCTTTGATCTGCATTCAGACTACATCAATTCTTTCTCTGGATGTGGATAGTATTTTCCATCATGAGTCCTTCGGAATTGTCTTGGATAAGTGTATTGCTGAGAAGAGCTAAGTTATTCATAGATGATCATTGCACAATGTTACTGTTATTGTGTACAATGTTCTCCTAATTCTGCTCACTTCAATCAGCATCAGTTCATGTAAGTCTTTTAGGGTTTTTCTGAAATCTGCCTGCTCATCATTTCTTTTAGCACACTAGTACTCCATTGCATTCATAGAGCAAAACTTGTTCAGCCATTCCCCAATTGATTGGCATCCCCTCAGTTTCCAATTCTTTGTCACCACAAAAGAACTGGTATAGTTTTTTTTTGTGCATGTAGGTCCTTTTACCTTTTTTTACTATTTCTTTGGGATATGGTTTCATAAAGTTTTGGGCTGGAAGGGGCTTGGAAGTTACTGATTCCAGCACTCTCTTTTCAGATGAAAACCAAAGCTCAGTTTTGAGTTAAGGACATACAGATAAGTGTGTGAGGGCAGGTTTAAAACAAAATCTCTTTGAATCCAAGTTTAAAACTCTGTACATTATACAGCTCTGCCAAGGTTAATGGCACAGTTATGAGACTCAACTATTTTCCACATGGGAAAAGAGAATATCCATCTGGAGCACAGATTCAGAATTTATGTGGCTGACCTATGTATGAATGGATACATAAAAATAAGACATAATCTATGCCATTGTGGAGCCTACAAACTACTACTAATAATAGCTGATAATATGTAGATTAAGGAATAGTGCGGCATCCACAATAGAAAGTTGCCTTTGGAATTAGGAACACCTCTATTTAAAGTCTAACTCAGATACATACTTTTGGACAAGACTTATATATGATGATAGTGTTCAGTGTTCAAAGTTCAAATTTTGTGCATACAAAGATGCAAAAATAAATAGGTAGAATTATGTGGACAGATAGTTAAGATAGAGAAATAGAAAATCTTTTATCTTTTGCTTTTTAAAATGCTTGAAATAGGTCATTTCATTTAATACAACCAATATATGAGGTAATAAAGATAAAATCTTCATTATATAGATGAGGAAACTGAGGCTTAGATAGATTAATTGTTCAGATAACTAATTAATTGCTTAAGGAAGAATTTAAAATTGAGTCTCTACAGATTGTAAATTCATTTTCCTAACCATTATAGCAACAGAAGAACACAGCTGGTTATTCATTTTTCTGAACTAAAAAGCATTTTTTCTTCCTCTGTCACCCATCATTGAGAAGAGAAAAAACAATAAATTAACCTCCCTATGTATGTATCTACACACACACACACACACACACACACACACACACGTACACACATTTGTTCAAATGAATTTTTTTTTCCAAGACAAACAAAAACATTGGCTATATCCTAAACTTTTACGTATTGAGTCCATCACCTCTCTTTTAGCAGGTGAGTAATGTCCTTTGTCTTAGATACTCTGAAATAATGTTTGGTCATTGTACTTATTAGAAAGGTCAAGTTTATCAGAGGTATTTTTTTTTAAAAAAAAATGTGTTGCTGTGTTGTTTTGTAAAATGCTGTGCTGGTTTGGCTTACTTCCCTTTGTTTCAGTTCATATAAGTCTTCTTAGGTGTCTTGAAGCTAAAATCCAAACTATCAATGGTCATGCTTTGAAAATATTCATATAATTAATAGAAAAATATAAATTAAATTGATTCTGATATCATACTTCATACTGATGGATTGGCAAAGCTGACAAAATATGACAAAAGTTGGCAGGACACTGGAAAAGTTTTAATGTTAAAGCACTATTTTTAGAGTTGTAAATTTGTCTCATCATTATGGAAATCAATATGAAACTATGTCTCCAAGTTCACTAAATTACACATACATTTTTGACTCAATGATGCCTTTACTATACCTATAGGGCAACAAGATCAAAGTGAAAAAAAAAGACTCATGTGCAGAAAAAAAATATATAGTATGTATTTTTGCAGTGACAAATAACAGTGTTAAGAGGACACCAAACAATTGATGGATTCCTGAAAAAGTTGTACATAAATTAAAATTGTAATAAGGATTCCTGAATGCATATTCTTTTGCTAGATGCTAGAGAAGATACAAATTTCAAGTAAGTCACATTCCCCACCAACAACTTAGGGTCTTAGTTGGGAAATTTTTCATACACATATACTTATAATGAAATAATACATTTATTATTAAAACAAAATGGAAGTTCTAGTGGGATGGGGGAAGATTACTAAATTGGGAAATGAAGGCAGACTCTCCTCCCCTCCCCTCTCTCTCCTCTTTTTCTCCTGTCCTGTCCTTCCCAGAGGGTGTTCTACCCAAAGGAAGGTAAATTTTGATGGCCGAAAGCTACCTAGTTACCTGGAGTTTTACTGACTAGATTTCTTTCTCAAAGACCAGGCCTTAAACCCAATTCACTCTGGATTTCATGGATTAGATAACAATAGGTCCCTGCCCAAGCACCACTTAGTGGTTATGTTTTGGCCCTCCTAGCTCAGAATGAAAGTAAATAGTAATTGTTTCTCTTTTGGCCAGCAACCCCGAGGGTCTTTTCCTCCCAGTTTGTTTTTTTCTTTTTCTTTTTGTTAATTAAAATGGCCATCCTTTGACTCCCTTCTTAAAGAGGTCTGTTCACTGAGTGGGCATTGCCTCACTCTAAGTGAGATCTTGGAAAGACCTTAGCCTAAAAGGGCCAAGGTCTCCACTGCATCCTGGACCATATCATTGTTAATGAACAACAATGTTAATTTAAAAATAACTATTTGCCTCCATATTTCTCCCATGAATGGTAGCTAATATAAAGTAATATAAGTACATATTTCATATAAATATATATAATATATTACACACATAAATATATGTAATATGAAGTATTATTAAAGAGGTTTAGAGTTGAGGGGTACTCGAGACCCCAAAATACTGACACGCCTAGTCCTGCCAAAAGAATTTGACCCAAGCCTTCTCAGCCAAGGAAAAAGACAAAGTTTATTAACGGTTTGCCATAATGGGTTGTCTCAAGAAATCCCACCCTTTGTGAAGCCTGTTTTCACAAGTGGGCCAGGTTCAATCTACTGAGCTACATTGAATCTGAGAGCCTTCATGGAGGCAAGATGAAACTTATATACACAAAGATTGTAGGAGGAATCTAGGGTGGTCTTGAGTAGTCAGGGATGACTAGAGGAGGGGTTTAGAGCAGACTGGGGTGACTGGTGTGAGGTCAGACTCCAGGGTGGGAAATAGCTGAAGGCTACCTGGAGATGACTGACAATAAGAAAGCTAGGGTAACAGAACTAGCATATAGATATTTTGATCAGGATCAAGGGTGGGAAATGGCCAGAAGGCAATCCAGAAGCATCCAGACAATGGAAGGCCTGGCCAGGCTAGGCTAGGCTATTTGTGCATGAAAAGCCAGTTGAAGTGGGAAGATTCAGGGTGGGGTTCAAAGGGCTTCCCACTGTCAAAACTCCATCATTATTATTACAATTTTACCAAAAATGGAACCTAGGCATTAAGTGATTTAATCTGTAATCATTCAGCTAGGTAAAGCAAATAAGCAGGATTTGAAGCAAAGCATGGATTTTTCTTATTCTGTTTATTTTAATGTAGCTTTCTTTTTTTATTTATTTTTTTAATTTTAGTTTACAACCACTCAGTTCCACAAGTTTTTGAGTCCCAAATTTTCTCCACCTCCCTCTTCCTCCCCCAAGACAACATGTAATCCGATATAGGTTCTACATATACTTTCATATTAAACTTATTTACATGACAGTCAAGTTATAAAGAAGAATTGTAACCAACAGAATGAATCGTGAGAAAGAAGAAATAAAACACAAAAAGAAGAAAAAAAAAGAGCAAATTGTTTGCTTCGATCTGCATTTAGACTCTGAAATTCTTTCTCTGGATGTGGATAGCTCTTTCAATCATGACTCTTTTGGAGCTGTCTTTGAACCTTGTGTTGTTGAGAAGAGCCAAGTCTATCAGTTAGTCATCAAAGACACCCTGTGTCTGTAATCATGTATAATGTTCTCCTAGTACTACGCCCCTCACTCAGCATCACATCATGTAGGTTGAAACAAAGTATTCTGGCTCCAAGTCCAATGATTTACCCACTACACCAGTGCTACATCCATTCCAATTCATATATTTCAAATGAAAATTTAAATCAATCCAAAATTTAAAGGGGAGGGATGGGGGAATACAGGCTGAATTTGAAATGAAAATCTCTGCTATGTTTTTAATGACCCTGTGCTTCTCACTGAAACAAAGGAACATCTCTTAAACACCAGTATTATTCCACTAATACAATTTGGCTATAAATCATGAAATACCATGGGATTGAAATTGAGACTAAGATGATGGTCAAAAGATGTATGAATATTGGGCATAAGTGGGCTAAAGCATGTTGCCCTTGAAGAATTGCTAGTCCAAAAATGCCATTTATGGGTGGGACCAAGATGACAGAGTAAAGGCAGGAACTTGTCTGAGCTCTCCTCAAAAACCACCTAAATACTTTTAAAAAAAAATGAATCTAAACAAATTCTAGAGTGGCAGAACCCATAAAAAGAATGAGTGAAAAAATATCCAGTCTATGACCCCTTACAAGGTCAGCAAGAAAGATCTGTTGCACCAGGCTGAGAGAGGAGTGCAGTCCAGCGCAAACTATGTCAGTACAGACTGAGCCTCAGAGAGCCTGGAGCAGGCCTCAAGGTGACTGAATTACAGGCAGGTGTGGCAGATTCCAGACCCCTAGGCCCAGAGGCACAAGGCACAACATAGAAGGTCAACAGGAAGGGTCTATTGCATAAGGGTAGGAATGTAGCACAGAAACACAAAGGCCCCACCAGCACAGCACAGCCACAGCTGGCCAAGAACAGGTCTTGGGAGTGACTCAGTCAGCAGTGGAAGTGCAGTGGCTGCTTCCAGGGCCCCCAGTCCACAGGCAGTAAAGGGCTCAAAGAAATGGTCTGAAGGAGATTTTAGGAGTCACTTTGGTAGCATTGTGGCAAGACTCTGTTGCTTTATCACACTCAAAACTGGGTCCCAGTTGTAGGTGTCAGTCCTAGGGCAGAGCTTGAGGCAGCAGTGGGGGGGGGGGCCTCCTTACAGTTACAGGACAGAAAAAGAGTTCTTGTAGTTGCTCACAGACCAGAACACTGAGCAGAAGAGTAGAAAACACCTCTTCATACGACCTTGGAAGGCCTGAAAACTTACAGGTACTTAGAAATATCACTGAAAACAGTTGCACAAAACTCTTGAAGCTTGGGACAGTTTGCTCTAAACCCCTGGAAGTAGAGCCCAACATTAACAAACAGTTAAAAGTCCAGTAATAGGCTGGGGAAATGAATAGATAATGAGAAAGAAAAAAAAAACCCAAGAACTCTGAATACTAAAAGTTATTATTGTGACAAGGAAGATCAAAATACACAAAAGAAGATAATAAAGACATATCTCCTAAATCCAAAGACTCCAAGAATAATATGAATTGGTCTCAGGCCATGGAAGAGCTCAAAAAGGATTTTGAAAATCAAGTAAGAGAAGTAGAGTAAAAATTGGGTAGAGAAATGAGATACAAGAAAATCCTGAGAAAAGCTTGGTGAAGGAAATACAAAAAAAAAAAAAATTGAAGAAAATAACACCTTAAAAAGCAAAATAGGCTAAATGGCAAAAGATGTCCAAAAGTCCCAGAAACAATGACAAGAAGAGTGCCTTGCAAAACAGAATTGGCCAAATGGAAAAGGAGGTCCAAAAGCTCACTGAAAAAATAATTGCTTAAATATTAGAATGGAACAAATGGAAGTTAATGACTCTATGGGAAAGTAAGAAGCAATAAAAAAACAGGCAAAAAATGAAAGAAAAAAAAAAACCTAGAAGACAATGTGAAATATCTCATTGGAAAATCAACTTATCTAGAAAATAGATCCAGGAGAGATAATTTAAAAATTATTGTACTACCTGAAAGCCATGATCCAAAAAAAGAGGTTAGACATCATCTTTCCAGAAATTATCAAGGAAAACTGCCCTGACATTCTAGAACCAGAGGGTAAAATAGAAATTGAAAGGATTCACCAACCCCCAAATGAAAGAGATACCAAAAAGGAAACTTCCAGGAATATTGTAGTCAATTTCCAGAGTTCCAAGCTCAAGGAGAAAATATTGCAAGCAGTCAGAAAGAAACAATTCAATTATTGGGGAGCCACAGTTAGGATACCACAATATTTAGCATCTTCTACATGAAAGGATCAGAGGGGTTGGAATAGATATCCTGGAGGTCAAAGGACTAGGATTACAACCAAGAATCACTTACCAACCAAACTGAGTATAATCCATTAGGAGAAAAAAAATGATATTTAATGACATAAAGCACTTTCAAGCATTTTTAATGAAAAGACCAGAGGTGAATAGCGAATTTAACTTTCAAATACAAGAGTAGCATAAAAAGGTAAACAAGAAAAGGAAATCACAAGGGACTTAATAAGGTTAAAATATTTATCTCCCTATACAGAAGGATAATATTCATAACTCAAGAACTTTCTCATTATTAAGGTAGTTAGAAGGAGTATATATAGAGGGCACAGGTGTGAGGCAAATATGAAGAGATGATAGCTAAAAAATAAAATTAAGGTGTGAGAGAGGAATGTACTGGGAGAAAGAGAAAGGGAGAGATAGAATGGGGTAAGTTATCTCATAAATGAGGCAAGAAAAAGCTTTAAAATGGAGGGGCAACAGGGGGAGAGGAGAGGAGAGGGAGTGAGTGAACATTACTCTCGTCAGAATTGATTCAAAGAGGGAATACAATACACAGGCAATGGGGTATAGAAATCTATCTTATCCTACAGGAAAATAGAAGGGGAAGTGGATTGGGGGTGTGATAGAAGGGAGGGCTGATTGGGTGAGGGGGTAGTCAGAAGAAAAACACTTTTGAGAAGGGACAGGGTGAAAGGAGAGAGAGAGAATAAAACACATGAGAGAGAGAGGAATAGCATGGAGAGGGGAAATACAGTTAAAAACATTTTGAAGTAAGTTTCTCAATAGAGTCCTCGTTTCTCTAACGTAGTCAAATTTATAAAATTAAGAGCCATTCCCCCAAAATGATCAAAAGATATAATCAATTTTCAGATGAAGTAATTAAGGCTATCTATAGCCATATGAGAAAAAAATTCTAACTCACTATGGATTGGATAAATGCAAATTTAAATAATCTTGAGGTACTACCTCATATTTATTAGAGTTGCTAATAGGACAGAAAAAGTAAATAACAAATTAAAGGAACAAATTTAATAATAACAAAATTAAAGCACATTTAAATTATATATAGCCCCTATCCCATCTTCCTAGGGAGGGTAAAGAATGACTGTAGCAATATATTCTTTAACTCAACTTCTTCTTTAGCCCCTGGGCAATTCTTCCTTTTTTGTGGATAGAGCAACCAGAACTTCTAGGCATAGAACTATGAATCAAATGGGAGTCAGTATCCATACCCATATACAAGCTTTACTGTCTTCTTCTGGGAACTGAGCCAAGAAGAATCAGGCTGATTGAGTGTCCATGGGAAACAATGACTGGTATTTTGTTCATTGTTATGGAGACACATAAGAAAGACCCTGTTCACTCTACTTCTATGGATTCCTCAAGTCTTCAGTCACCCAGCTGACCTCCAACCCAGGTCATGTATCAGGGTATTCCAAGAGGCAAAGGCCTGTGGAGTGGCAAGCCCTTCCAGCTCTGAGCCAGTGCCATATGCTGAGGAACAGGATCGCTGGAGCCCACCCCACTCATCCCTCAGGATCCACACCCACTGTTGTAACAATCTGCTAGCAGCTGCTGAAGGAGCATAAGATCCATCAACAACCAGCACACAGAACGCTGTAAGCCCAGATTCTTTTGATCTGCTTTACTAAAGAAAGCAACGTTAAAGGGTTAACAATCTGACTTTAATCCAGCATACAAATATCACTCACTCAGTTCAGTGGAAAAAGGCAGCACCCTGAACTTCACAGCAAATGCAAACAAATTACAAAAATCAACAGACAAACCTTGTCTGATTCAAATCTCAATGCATGGTTATCAGAGTTTAACAAAGTCCAAACATCTGGGTTTACAAGGTGGAAGGCTCTTAACTACAGCTGCCCAGAGTCTCCACATCAGCACACTGCCAAGAATGAGAGCCCTAAGCAAATATCTCTGTTTTCCTTTTTTATGCACTCTTTGGCCATCATCAAAGGTCATCTGAGTAACCAGAACTTAAGCTCTTACTGTTGGCTCTGGTCTCAGCAATTCCCCTTAGGACCCTGGGGACTTCATCCCCACGTTGGCTTAGCACCTAGTATCTAGGGGTTTTGGGCCTCACTTCATTGGTTCCACCTTAGTTACCAATCCACCCACAGAACCTAAACCAGCTCTAAACTCTTCAGCTCTACAGCCCACCCAGCTAAGTGAGGTCAGACTGTCTTAGAGCACCCTAACTGCTTCCTGTCTATGGGACTCCAGTGGAAACAGAAGAGGGGATCAGCTGCCCTGCTGCTTTCAACACACCACTCTCTTGCTTTTGGGCAATGGGACCCAAATTCGAATCATTTTATTTGGGAGCTGTTACAGAACAAGGATAACCTCCAAGGCCGTGGGTAGAGATCATCTGTAGGGACACAGTAGGCTAGGCTTTCTCATCTCTCTTTCTTATCCAGCTGCTTGCTCTGACCCTTTCTGAACTGCAGAGGTCTTCTATACTACTCCTCACCATGTCCCAGCCAGGCCTGCCAAGGAGTTCAGTGGGTGTGTGGCTGGATGGCTATGTATGTTGGGGCACATTCCAGCATAGATGGATTTTGGAAGCTGGGGAACAGCCTACCCAGCCAAGGCCCATCCTTGGACTTCAGGGCTCCTTCCTCTCCTGCTTTCATCCCCATATAGAACCCCACGAATTGAAGATGGGATGTCTCAGCCTAGTGGACAGATTTGAGATTATAGACTCCGCAGACGAGCCCAGCACGGCCTAGAAACCCAATCCTGGAAATCCAAATCAATGTTGACTGTCAAGGACTCCAGGGTATGCCCCATCTCATCCTCAAACATGGGAAAGTTAAAAGAAAGTGACAGAAAAGAAAGGCTCAAAGGACAAAGAAGACATGAATACATATGCAAAAAAGGAGTTGGAGAGGAGCACTATTCTTACAGCTCTTACTATTACTAAGGTAGTTTGAAAGAAAGGTTGGGGCTGAGTTGTGCATGATGAGGTGATTGTAAAAAGCAAAATTGGTAAGGAAAAAGATTAAAGGAGAACCTGTTGCATGAAAACAGGTCATGAAAGGAAGAACTAATACAGAGGAAGCAGGTGGGGATGGAGGACTGCTAATATTAGAATTTAATTCTCACCTGGGTTGAAGAGGAAACCTTGTATATATCTAAAGAAGTGAAGAAAACTTCTGAACTTGTAGAGACGTAAGAAAACTGGGGAATAGGGTGAGGGAGCAACTTTTAGAAGCATATCTAGATTAAGATTGGGGGTGGGGTGAATAGCTAAGGAAGAGACTTTTATAGAGGCTTGGCTAAAATTAGGAATAAGAGGGTAAGGGGAGAAGAGAAGGTAACCCCAGAAGGTAAGCTGAAAAGGAAAATAGTGAGTCAAAATAAGATGGAGGATAATTTACAATTACAAATTATACCTTTGAATGTAAATGAGAAAAAAAAAATAAAATTCATTTGGAAAAAAAAGAAAAAATAAAAAGAAAGACCCAGTTCTTCTTCCCCTTGAGGTGAACATATTTTAGTAGGCTTCTCCAAAAAATCACTTATCTTTTTTTGTCTTTGCTATTGTTTTTTTTCTCTTTTCTTCTCTGTTAAAAGGAATATCACAAAGAACTTATAATAATATAATCATTGGAGAGACTAAGAGGCATAGAAAGTCTGGAAAAAAACTAAACAACAACAACAAAACACACCTCATCACGTGACTCTTTTTCCCACCTAAGGATCAGGTGGGATTTTGCCCTGGGCCCTGGGGTTAAGAGAACAAGATTTCATAGACTGCCTTCCTGGGCATTTTCTACTCACTTCGTGGTTCTTGCTGATGATTGAGCCATAGAATTTTTTTTGGCTCTTGGAAAGGGAAAACACAAGACAAGCTTTTAAATAGTGTATTATCCACACAACTGACTTTTGAATTTCACAGGTAAATAGTTCCACTCCTAACAGTGACATTGATAACATAAAGAGGAGTCAAGAGAAATGATTACGGAAGTTTATAATCAATAAATAATGAACAGAAATTATTTATTAGACAGTAAATCAATGAGAGCCGCTTGTGCCCATTTTCATGTTGTCACACGCATAACAGATAACAAGGCATAATCAATAGAAAGTTAATTTCTAGAGGCCCTAAGAAGTGACAGATTTTATAAATATTTATGTGTTCAATATATCAGAGTGGCACAAACTCTTTTTGAACACATTAGAATTGTTCTAGATTGGCCAATACTTATATATATGCATACCCTATTTAGGAAGACAAAAGAATTAGAAAGCCTTTCATTGTATTCTATTTGGAAATCTGATCCTGCATAATAATTTCAATGACAGCCAATTGTCTATTACTTCACTACCAAATAAATGTGGTAGAGGTTCAATATGGGCATCTGATATTGGAGGAATTTATAATATTTGGGGCAAATAATGAAATGCCCTAAATTTGGAGCTTCCTCACTCCAATCCTGTTCAATTCTACCTGGCACTCCCTTTTACCCCCCCCCCCATAATTATTCCCTTCTCGGTGTTTGGACTGAATTTTATCACCTCTGACTCTGAACTCATGGACCATGGTTTCAAACAGACTACCACTTATTACCCATTCAATTTTGGGCAAATCATTCAATTTCTCTCTGGCTCAGCACATCCATCTATAAAATGAAGGTATTGTAACAAAGACGTTCTCAAATTTCTTCCAGGCATAAATCTATAATCCTATTATTCTGAAACAAAGTTCTAGTATGCAACAGTTAGATGTTGTTTTACTCATTCACAGATCATATTTAAAAGATCTTTCTTAAAGGGCTGGAGTTGGAAGGAACTCGAGATGCCACATACCAGTGTAGGAATCACGTCTAAAACAATTCAAACAAATGGTCATACATTGTTTGTTGGAGCACAACCAGTGACTGGAAATGTTCAGTTGAACAACATGCTTTTTAAGTTCAACACACCTAATCAAGTGGAATGCAAGCTAATGTGAATTTACAAGCAAGAATCAACATTTTGCTCAAATTAGTATTTAAATTAATCTGTTTCACCTATTACTGACACATAATGGAAAAATTGGGAGCCAGAAGACTTCTGATCTTAGCTTGACCACTAATTAGCACAATCATGAGATATCGATAACCTCTCTAAGCTTAATTTTACACGTAAAGTGAGGACGTTGGATTAAATGAGTTCAAATAATAACTTACATTTATGTGAGACTTTAAAATTTCCAAAGTTCTTAATGTGCATTTTATTTTATCCTCACAACAGCCTTGTCAAATAAGTCTCTGAAAATCAGAAAACAGACTTCACTGGACCTCGACCCTTGGCACACCCCAGCCTGCTTTAGTTCAACATCAGGTGAGCTGCAGCAGCATATAGGTTCTACTTGACAACACCAGAGGCCACATTACACAAAGCCAGTAACAAGGCCCCTACCTCTCAACACAAGAAGTTTGGGACAGAGTTACCTGGGTCCCAGAAGCAGAGATCAACTTAAACAGCCTGGAAAAAAAAAAGAAAAAGAAAACAACCACCATGGAGAAGCAATTCAGAAAAAAACAAGGACCATTGATTCTTACTATGGAGACAGGGAAGATCAAAATACCAATTCAGAAGAGGGCAGCATTGACACTATACCCACATCTGAAACCTCAAAAGGGAATAGAAACTGGTCTCAAGTCCAAAAAGCATTCAAGGAGTATTTTAAAAACCAAATTAGAGAGGTAAAAGAAAAATTAGAAAAAAAATTCAATTATGAAAACAAATCTTTAAAAAGTAAAATTGGTGAAATGGTTAAGGAGGTACAAAACCTAGGTGGAAAAAAATGAGGCCTTGAAAACTGAAATTGGCCAAATGGAAAAGTAGGTACAAAAGCTAAATGAAGAAAGCAGTAGTTAAAAATTAGAACTGGACAAGCAGAAGCTAATGACTCTATGAGGCAACAAGAATCAATCAAAAAAATCTAAAGAATGAAAAAATAGAAGAAAAAAATGTAAAATATCTCATTGGAAAAACAATCGACCTGGAAAATAGATACAGGAGAGATAATTTAAGAATTATTGTTCTACCAGAAAGCCATGATGAAAAAAAAAAGAGATTGTACAGTATCTTCCAAGAAATCATCAAGAAAAATGTCCCAAGTTCCTAGAACCAGAGGGTAAAATAGTCATCAAAAAATCTACTGATCACCCCCTGAAAGAGATCATAAATTAAAAATTCCAAGGAATATTGTAGCCAAATTCCAAAATTATCAGGTCAAGGAGAATATATTGCAAGCAGCCAGAAAGAAACAATTCAGATATTGTGGAACTACAGTCAGGATCATGCAGGACCCTGTAGCTTCTACAATAAAATATCACAGGGATTGGAATATGATATTCTGAAAGGCAAAGCAACCTGCGCTACAACCAAAGATCAACTATCCAGCAAAATTGGGCATAATTTTTCAGGGAAGGAGATGGACATTCAATGAAATAAGGGAACTGCAGACCTTCCTGACGAAGCCAGAGGTCTATGAAAAATTTGATCTTTAAATACAAAATTCAAGAGAGACATAAAAAGATAAACAGGGGGGAAAAGCCTTGTTATTCAATAAGGACAAATGGTTTATATCCTTACAAAAGATTATATAGTTTTATATATGTTATATGTATGTTAATTTTGAGAATGGTATAGTTACTATGGCAGTTAAAAGAGATACATAGTCAGAAAGTGTGAGTATAAATTAACTTATGTGACGATAAAAACTAATTGAGGGGTGTAAAGAGATTGTTCTAGGAGAAGAAATGAGGAGGAACTGGGGGCAGAGCCAAGATGGTGCCTGGGAAGCAGTGACTGGTGTGAGCTCCCCACCAAGTTCCTCCAAAAACCTATAAAACAATGGCTCTGAACCAATTCTAGAGCTGCAGAACCCACAAAGTGGCAGAGGGAAGCAGGGCCCCAACCCAGGACAGCCTGGATGGTCTCTGGGTAAGGTCAGTCCCACATGGACCTCCCAGCCCCCAGCCGAGAGGAGCGGAGCTGAGCCCAGCGCACCCGGCGCGAACAGACCAGACGCGGACCTACCAGACCAGGAGATGAGCGGAAAGTGCCCTGGCATCCTGAAATACTGAGCTGTGGCATGTACCAGACCTCTCAACCCACAAAGAGCAAAGACAGCAGACAAGGTTAGTGGGAAAAGCTGT
>JAQQSZ010006819.1:0-13485 GCA_028646595.1 Phalanger gymnotis
GAATCTGACTCTGAGTCCATTTTCGCTGCCTGGCCATGTTCCCAGCCAACTACTTGACCCTTGAGTTTTTCGTTGGGGTATGACTGCTTGTAGAGTATAGATTACTTCATCCCAAGCTTGAGGGGCTGCGCTGTTGTTTTCAGAGCTATTTCTGCACAGCAACCTCTGCCACCCCGGTACTCCTCCTCCCCAAAGAACCAGCAACCCGGACCTGACTCAGATCTGAGCAGGCTCTGCACTCCTGCTCTAATCTGCCACTTAATTCCTCCCACCAGGTGGGCCTGGGGCCAGAAGCAACTGCAGCAGTAGTTCTGTAGCTGCACTTTCTCTGTTGCCCCCAGGGCAGTGGCCAAACTGTGAATTCCTTTCACTCTGTCCCCCCGCAGTTTTTCCCACTAACCTTCTCTGTTGTTTTTGGTGTTTGTGGGTTGAGAAGTCTGGTAACTGCCACAGCTCACTGATTCAGGGAGCTAGGGCCTGTTTTGCCCAGCTCCTGGTCTGGCTGGTCAGGGCGCAGCCCACACTGGGCTCTGCTCCCCTCTGCTCCCAGCTCTGCGCGATAGACCTTACCCGGCCATCCAGGCTGTCCTAGGCTGGAGCCCTGCTTCCCTCTGCTATTCTGTGGGTTCTGCAGTTCTAAAATTTGTTCAGAGCCATTTTTTTTATCGGTGTTTGAAGGGTCCTGGGGGAGAGGCCTAGGCAAGTCCCTGCTTTCCAGCTGCCCTCTTGGCTGTGCTCTAGGAAATAATTTTTACACCCAGTGTCTTTGATAAAAGCCTCAGTTCTAAAATATATGCAGAACTGAGTTGAATTTATAAGAATACATGTCATTCCCCAATTGATAAATGGTCAAAGGATATAAACAGGCAGTTTTCAGAAGAAGAAATTAAAGCTATCTATAGTCATATGAAAAGATGCTCTAAATTACTATTGATTGGAGAAATGCAAATGAAAACAATTCTGAGGTACCATATCACACCTATCAGTTTGGCTAACATGACAAAACAGGAACATGATAAATGTTAGAGAAGATGTGGGAAAATTGGAACACTAATGCATTGTCGGTAGAATTGTGAACTGATGCAACCATTCTGGAGAACAATTGGGAACTATGCCCAAAAGGCTTCAAAAGTGTGCATACCCTTTGACCCAGTAATACCACTTCTAGGTCTGTACCCCAAAGAGATCATAAAAGTTGGAAAAGGACCCACATGTACAAAAATATTTATAGCAGCTGTTTCTGTGGTGGCCAAGAATTGGAAATTGAGGTAATCCCCATCAATTGGGGAATGGCTGAACAAGTTGTGTATATGAATGTAATGGAATACTATTGTACTATAAGAAATTACGAACGGCTACACTTCAGAAAAACCTAGGAAGACATATATGAACTGATGCTGAGTTAAGTGAGCAGAACCAGGAGAACATTGTACAGAGTAACAGCCACATTGTAAAATGACTGACTTTGTTGGACTTACACTCAGAATGGAAAGTGCTATCCACATCCAGAGAAAGAACTTCGGAGTCTGAATGCAAATGGAAGCATACTACTTACTCTCCTTTTCTTTTGTTGTTTTGTTTTGTTTCTTCTTTCTCCTGGTTCCTCCCATTAGTCCTAATTCTTCTTTACATCATGACTAATGTGAAAATATGTTTAACATGAATGTATAAGTAGAGCCTATATCATTTTGCATGTAGTCTTGGGGAGGGGGGAGGAAAAAGAGGGGGAGAAAATTTAAAACTCAAAATCTTATGGAAGTGAATATTCAAAACTAAAAATTAATTAATTATATATATTTTTTTTAAAAAGAGAGAGAATTGTTCATGTCCCTTGACCATTTCTTCATTGGGGAATGGCTTCTAGCAATATCCATATATGTATATATTTGTATATATATATTTATATGTATATTTGTGTATATATACACACACATATATACATATACACATACATATTAGTTCCACATATAATAAATAGACCAGAAGATAATAAGATTAATATAAGAGATATTTGATGCAAAAAAATTCCATTGAAAATTTCCCTTCTTATCCTATTTGCATTAATTTGGCTCATACAAACATTTTAAGATTCCAGTGTAATCTAATTTATCTGTTTTATTTTGGGGGAATGGTGTACGGGTGTTCAAGGAAGACTAATATTTCTGGTATGAGGGCTGCTGGGCCCTTTTCAGGGGTGCTCATCCACCTGTCACCCAACTCTCACCTGTGGCTCCAAGAAGCCATAGCATGCTCAGCAGCCACATCCCAGTAAACTGTTTTGGCAGACAGGCTAAACCCAGTTGAGGGTAAGTGGCAGGCTTCAAACCCATCAGTGAGTTAGATGGGTGTCTACCCCAAATATGTGAAGACTTCCCTCACAGCTGAATGGATGGATGAAAACGGTTTGTTCCAGTGGCCATGAAGGTGTCTGAAGCAAGTGCTGTGGTTGTGGTTAGTCCTTTGATTTTGAAGAGGACCATGGCATCAGGAAGATGATGTCATGTCTTGCAAGTGAATTGGATTTAAGTGAGTGATGGTTGTGTAAAGTCACCAGCCTCACTTTCTCCTCTGGAGCCATCTGGTCCGGTGGCCAGATATGGATCAGAGCAACTAGAGATGGCCTCCATGGAGTGCTTAAAGCTTGGTTAGACATCAAAGACAGCAAGGTCATCCTCCGCATCCCAGGCCATCATGGTCATTTTGACTTGTGTCGTGCCCCTGGACTTTGATGACTGTGGAAGAGAGAGTGAGGCTGACGATTTTGCCTCAAATACAATTTATGAATGAGTCAGAAGACATCACCCATATCATTTTACCGTTTGTACATACTTCAAAGTTCTGTGGCAACAGACAAGTGATGAAGCAGCAGGTGTGGATACACTGGGAGTTGTAGTCACACTCTTGCACAAAGGCAGCCCATGCCATAGAGTTCTCTTCTCACTGGCGTAAAAGAGCAGTGCGATTTTGCAGCTCCCTGGGTGTCTGAGCAGCCTTCTTAAGGACCCCACTGCCCTGGGTGAGGAAAGGGCTAGAAAAGGTGCCTTAAAATTGCCTGCTTCACATAACCCTGGCCTGCTTACTGTGACAGGTGGGAATCCCACCCTGTGGCTGAAACACACACACACACACACACACACACACACACACACACACACAAAATATAGAAATTTTTGCAAAGATGATTCCACTTACCACTGGTGCACAGTATGTGGACATTATGGACAACACAAAATCCTATACATCTGAAAGACAAACAACTCTTGTTGAGAGAGGACTCAGCAAGTATCACATCTCAATAGCAGCCCTGAGTGAAACAAGGATGGTAAATGAAGACCAGCTTACTGAAGTTGGAGCCGTATATACATTTTTCTGGCGTGTCCACAGTGGGGGGGGGGCGGTGCTGTCAAGCTAGCATAGGTTTTGAAATCAAAACTAATCTAGTCAAAAAGCTTATATGCATCCCAAAAGGAGTGAATGACAGGGTCATGACAATTCAATTGTCACCTGCAGGAAAATGTCACACCACCATCATCAGTGAATGATAAACCCTGATGAGGTCAAAGAAAAAGTTTATGACAACCTGGAGCCCCTCATTATCAATGTGCCAAAAGAGGACAAGCTTGTAATTCTGGGTAACTTTAACGCTAGAGTAGGCACAGATATGGCAGGGAGTCCTTGGGAGGAATGAAGTCAGAAACAGCAAGAGCAACAGTCACTTACTATTGAAGAGTTGTGCATCTCATGACCTTCTCATCACCAACACTGTCTTCCATTTACCTAAATGCAATAAAACTTCATGGATGCACCCTCACAGCAAACATTGGCATTTAATAGACTATGTCATTATAAGGAGAAGAGACAGATAGGATGTGTGAGTGCCAAAGCAATGTGTAGCACAGAGTGCTGGACCAATCACAGACCTATCTTTTCCAAGCTAAATATGATTATTCAACAAAAGAGGATGCCCCAAGGCAAAAAGACTACCAGAAGACTTAAAGCCAACTAATTATAGCAGTTTGTTGCTAACTGTGTTGAAAGATTATTGATGCAGCATATTCTGCTATATTTAGAAAATGTGGACTAAGACTTTACTGCAAAGTGAAGATGAAAGCTTTATTTTTCATCTTCATTTATTATGGCCCACAGCCAATGTTAGAATAAGTCTCAAACTGATTGCAATGGTGCATGAGGCAAGGTGAATATGGTCTATAAGGCATCAAATTTGCTGTTTAAGGCAGTTTTGAAAAGGCATTCAATGTTCAGTGCTCAGGTAGGTAGGAAGAAATACTATAGTCTAGGAAGGGTGGGGTGGCAAATGTGTGGAATTTTTTTTAACATTTTGTCATAATTATACCGTTTTGCATTTTTACTGGATGTCATTTAAGTTTTTATAATAAAACTTATTCTTGTTGAAAATATGATGGAGTTAAAAGATTTCTAATAGCTTTAACCTCACTACTGCAATCCACTAGTAACCATTTCTTATATATACTTTAACCCTAGTGGCTAGGTGGTAGAATGGATAGAGAGCTGGCCATGAAATCAGGAAGATCTGAGTTCAAATCCAGCCTCAGACACTTTCTAGCTGTGTGACCTTGGGCAAGTCACTTTACTCCCATTTGCCTCAGTTTCCTCATTGGTGAAATAGGGATAACAACAGCACTTGCCTCTCAGGGTTGTTGTGAGGATCAAATGAGACGATAATAATAAAGAGCTTAACATAGTACCTGGCATATAGTAAATGTTAGCTATTATTATTATTATTCTGGCTCTGGCACTTATCTCCTAGGTGTTCTTAGACAAGTCACTTGCCCTCTCTGGATCTCAGTTTCTTCCCCTGAAAACTGAGGGATTGGCTGCCAAAATCTCATTGAATCCTCCTAATATCCTTGGGAGGAAATGTAGGGGTGCAGGCAGAAGTGAAAGGTATTATTATCCCTTTATTACAAATGGGGAAACTGAGGCTCAGAGAAGGTAAGTCCAAGCCCAAGGTCATACAGCTAGTAAGACAGGAGATGGAAGTTGAATCCATGCTTTTTGAGTCTCAATTCCCCTAATGAAAGGCAATATGACATAGTACAAGGGTTCCCAACCTGGGTAAGCATACACCCTGGGGATATGAGAAGGGAGTATGTCAAGGGGGTACAGGGAACATTTGGTAAATAACTATATTATCCTATTGAAATATTTCAAAAGAAGTTAGTTGGGAAAAATGTACGGATTGTAGAGAGAACTGTGAGGTGGTACAAGTGGGAGCATTATTGCACATCTGAAAAATTTGAAAAAGGCAATTGTAGGAATAATTCCTACTGGCCAAAGTCAAATGAATGAGGTTTGGAGATGAAATCCTTTTAATATTGAGCCAGAAAAAAATCAACAATAATGAACCATTGAAAGACCAGTTCACTGATCTTGACAATAACCAGAAAGTCCACATTGATTTTCAATCGATGAATTTGCAAAATGTTCAGTGTTCCCTTAGAGAAGCAGTCTTACTAACTATGCTCACAAGGCTCAGATTTTCTTTATAACAATTCACCTCTGTGAATCAGGAGTCTCAGGGTCTGTTTCCGATCAAATCCAAAGCAAGAGACAAATCAGAGGTTAAACATGGCATATAGGTTTCTCTTTTGAAAACCCGACTAAGAATAAACTGTCAGTTGACAAAAAACCAGAACTGAACACCTCGTGTTTTTTTATTTGACGTCTTCTGATAAACATTTAACAACCAAATGCTACTAAAATGTTGTTCTATGTAAAATAAAGGCTTCTTTATGAAAAATTAATCTCTTTTTTGTAATACCCCCTTGGCCATGAAGAATGTGTGCTGCATGCTAGGTGTGCAACAGCAGATATAACTCTCAATTGGCAGAGAGAATGCTGAGCTCAGTGTTGAGATCTGCCAATTATAGAACATGTCTTTGACACACTTCCTCTTATCCCCTAATATTCCCTTCCAGTGCCTAATGGTCAAAATCAGGACAGTTAGAACCTAACCGCTACTCAGACACCTACGGCAACAGCTGTGTATGTGCTATCGGGAAAATTCTCTCACCCTTTTTCTCCTTCTGCCACCCTACCGCCACAGATCAGCCTATGCACTCCTCAGAGGTTGGGCCCTAGGATCCAAGGCTGTGATCAGTAAGAGCTCCCACTTTGGTTTGGGGTGGTTCAGAATGAGTCCCACAGCACGAGCAAGAAGGATTTGGGTTGGGATATGCATCTCAGCTCTCGTTGTGTTTTCTTTCCCCCAGAACCACCCTTCTTCCGACTTTCATATTTCTATCAAGGGCACCATCATCTTTCTGGTTACTCCAGTTGACAGTGTCAGCAGCAGCTTCTCCAGGTAGCCAATCAGTTACCAAATCCTGTAGTTTCTGCCTCCATAAAGTCTTTGTTCCTCTACTCTCATAGTCACCAGCCTAGTTCAGGCCCTCTTCACCTCTTGCCTAGACTACTGCAATAGCCTTCTAACTAGGCTCCCTGCCTTTAGTCTCTCCCCTCTTCAACCCAACTTCCATTCAGCTGCCAGTGATTTTCCTAAAACATGAGTCTAACCTCATCACTCTCTTGCTCAAGAAGCCTCAAGGGGCTCCTTTTTGCCTTTGCAATCAAATATTATTCCATCTTTAGTTGACCATTTCCAAATGCCTACTTTTGTGTACATTCTATGATGTGTGTGGCTTTTACTCCAGTGGTCCCTTTATAGGGATAGGGATTGACATGGTGATTTCATATAGGCATGTAGGCAGCCTCTGGGTGAGTAACATCCTCTTCCCAATGGAGTTTGACACCTTCTCTTGTACCTTATTGTCTTAGAGAGTTAGTTGTTCTGGAACACTGAGAGGGTGATTTGTCTGAGACAGGGTAGGAGTAAGTGTGTGTATGTATGTATGTGTATATATATACACACACATACACACATATACATATATATGACATATATATGTACACATGTTAATGGAACATCGTTCATGAACATGGTCATTGAGTAAACAATTAAATTCAATAATCACCAAAAAGCCAAGATGGCGCAGAGGTATGACGGGCCTTGGGTTTTTCTGGCTTCAAGGACATCTCTCTCTTCACTACCACTCACTGCCTCTCCATACACAGATATAATTTAGAAATAATTACATGTGCACATACTCAAAACCTTTTATTGACAGAGGAGAATGATGAAAAAAGTTTGAAGAGCCTAGTTCCCTGGCCTAGCGGGAACAGTCAGTGCCTGAAGTTGGCTATTGTCCCTTGTCTACTGGCTTCCTCTCTTTTGTCCAGGCCACCTGGCTCCCCTCTCTCCCCAGGGACCTTCTTCAAATATTTCCTGATATATGTATCTTGGGAATTTATGAAGGTTTTAATTCATCTGCTGATACAGATTGTATTCCCTCCACATCTCAGTAGATCATTATTTCTTCATGAGTTGCTATGGACAAAATAAAAATTCATCCTCTTGGTTACCAACTTTCTGGCACTGGGCACTGAGGACTTTACCAAGGCTGAGCCTCGGATGACAAGACAAACAGCTCAATGCCAGGGAGCATCCTGGAAGATTTTCTAGCTAAGAGTAAATTTTTTTAAACTCCCCTGAGCCATCAGAGGGGAGACTTTAGTGGGAGCCCCAGGAACTTCTGTCTGCTCCTACTAGGCCCAGGAGATGCAGATTTGGGACCTTGTCCCAATTCCTTTGGGACCAATTCCCCATGCCTTTGGGTTGTTACCAAACGTAGGCCTCTTTTGGGGTCTGCATCTATCCTTGGGCCCGTAACCTGGAGCCGGCTGCATTAGACAAGATTAAGAGTTATACTGGTAGGACCATTAAAGGTTTTCAAAATTCAAAAGTAACAGATGCTAATTGATGTGTCTGGAACTTAATTGAAAGGACCCTGAGCAACAATATAATTGGAGACTAATTCTTGATACTTGGAATAGAGACCATCAGAGCTATGAGGGACCTTAGAATGTTACATACAAAACATTCTAAAGGTCTTCCCATCTGCTTCTCCCCACTCCGATCCATTCTCTACTAATTTGCCAAAGTGATATTTTTTTCTATGTCAATTCAGTTCAATAAACATTTATTAAGCACCTATGGGATACCAGGCACTGTGCTAAGCACTGGGGATGCAAATATGAAAAAGAAAACTAGTCTCTGCCCTTAAGGAGCTTACCATCTAAAGGGGAAGACAACACACAAAAGACAGTTAGAAAAGAGTATGGGGGCACAGGGGTATTTGGGATAGGGGTGTGATGTTCTGTGGAGTTGAAACCAAGCAGAACTGCTCATGGAAGATGAATGGTTACCTAGAAAGTCCTGAGCCCTCTATAAAGGAAGTCTTTGGAAGTCTATTTTCTCTACCCTCCAGTCCTCAAAAGTGAGTCATCTGCATGGTGATGAGATTTCAGGTGATGAATTTATCTTGGGGGAGGCATGACATTTTTGGTGGAGTTGAAACCAAACAGAGTTGATAATGGAAAATGGTGTTTCCCTGCATCAGCTCAGTCTCTGAAGGGAATTAGGTTCCTAGCTTAGCTTGGTTCCCATAGAACACAGTCCCAGTTCCAAATTCAAAATCCTCCTCAGGCTCAAGTCCCAGGTGCCCTGGCTTCTCAGGGCTTCCATGCTGGGTTGGCTGGCTGCGCCATTCCTCCAATCCTGGCTCCAAGGTCTCCATGGCACCAATTCCCAATGCCTGTGAGAACTTCCAGAGCCTAAAATGGAAGACAAATAACCCAAAACAGAAACAAACATCCCCGGGTCCATTTCTTTGAGCCAGGGGTAAAAGAAAGGGAGCCAGGGAAGGAGAGACCTTCCCCTCTTACTGATTCAGTCATGGCCTACTCTGGGTGCAGCAGATTACCAAAAAGAGTGGTTGTTTCAGCCTCCCAGTTTTAAAGACAAAGGAAATCAGTCAAAGGAGGCTCCCCCCACCTACATGGTAGGGGATGCCGAAGTCTCCATATTAGGCAATCCAGATGTGCTCCATAGGCCCCTCATAAACTGGACATGCCCAGACCAGCCCAGGTTACACATTTCCCCCTGTTTGAAATTTACCATCCCCTGAAAAAAGGTAGGGATGCATTCTTTTTCCTTTCTTTTCCCCCCCACAGTACTAGTCCCAAATTAGACCAGTTCTCTTATGGTCTCTACATAAGCAATGTTTATTCACTTGCTTCCCCAGTGCCTTGTAGTTGAGTCTCTAACTCAATTTACATTATCATGTAATTCAATATCACATTATCATATGCAATCTCACATGTAAAATTGCAATTATCGCTAAATATAAAATTTTGAAGATTTAGAGAACAAAGAACATGTCATAAAATTCCCCAAATAAGTCAACAAAAGATTTTTTTTCGCAAAATTTACCAAATACCTCAGCTTGCTTAGCTTTATTAGCCCTACTGGATCTCTCTCAACCTACAAGTGAAAGAGCAAAGATAAAGAAAATTGGCTTCTGTCTCAAACAGAAACTGATCCACACTAAGCTTTCCAAACCACATGGAGCTCACCCCACAGGGATTTGTGGTCAACTTGGCATTGCTCCTTTTTCAAATGAGAAAACTATCCTAAGTAGAAACTCTTCTATGATTCTCTCAGTGTATAAGGCCTTTCAACTGGAGTCTAAACAAAGTGTTCCTTTCTACACAGGGCACACAAAAATTCTCTAGGGGTCTTGTTTGCATGGGTAATTCCCATAGAGGTCCAGGCAAATTCCTCTGGGGCCCTTATCCTCAAGGGTACCTGAAATTCCCTCATGGATTCTTGCCACTGCTAGGGTAAACCAAGTGGGATTGAAAATTTACCCAACAGGCAGGAAGATAAGTAGTCTCAGTTAGAGAAGTAGCAAAGGATCGGATCTACCTGGAGATTTCGGGCTGGGCTTTCTCACCCTAAGAAGTTGTAGGGGGGCAGCTAGGTGGAGCAGTGAGTAGAGCACTGGCCCTGGAGTCAGGAGGACCTGAGTTCAAATTCGGCCTCAGACGCCTGACATACTAGCTGTGTGACCTTGGGCAAGTCACTTAACTCCAATTGCCTTGCCTTCCTCCCTCCAAAAAAAAAAGTTGTAGAGCATTTTGTTTTTGTAAAAGGCAAGCAGTCTCGATCAGTTTAAATGCAAAAAGGAAAATATGAGCATTTCTCCTCGTGATTCCAAATTTCTCACACTGAACTCAATACAAGTACTTCTACGGGACTCCATAATATAGAGGATATCAGTATCCAATCCTTATACAGAATTCGATAATACAAAAAGTATCAGTATTTAAACAGTTGAGCAATCAATGAATGAGAAGTATGCAAAATTATACTACTTGCTCACGCCTCTACTCAAGAATTTCCAGTGGCTCCCTATTACCTCCAAGATCACAATATAAAATCCCACATTTGGCATTTAAAGCTCTTGATAATCTGGCCCTTTCCTGTGTCTAGTCTTCTTTCACCTTTTACCCTTCACCCACGATGTGATACAGCCACTTCGGACTACTTGCAAACAGGACATTCTAGATGCCATCTCCCTGTCTTGGTTCTGCCCATGACTGGAATGCTCTGCCCCTTCAAGCCTCCCCTTAATTTCCTTTGTTTCTTCCAGGTCTCAGCTCAAATCCCACCCTCTGCAGGAGGTCTTTCCTGGTCCACCCCAGCTGCCAATGCCTTCTCCTGTCAGATTACCTTCATATAACTGTATATATTTTGTATGTACCTAGGATATTGCCGTCTCCTCCACTGGAATGCAAACCCCTTGAGAGAAGGAACCATGGTTATTTTATTTTGAGGTTTTGCTTTTCTTTGTATTCCCAAAGAAGTATGTGCACCCTGCCTGGTACATAGCACTTACTACATGCTTGGTAAAGGTACACTATATCACTGTTTGGGAAGCTGTGAATTGGCCCAGCCATTCTGGAAAGAAATTTGGAATTATGCCCAGAAAGTGAGTAAACTGGGCATGTTCCCTTTGACCAAGCTATACCACTGCCTTGGCCTATACCCCAAAGACATTAGAGAAAGAAGAGAAGGATCGATCGGTACAAAGATATTGACAGCAGCTCTTTGGACAGTAGCAAAGAATTGGAAACTAATGTACAGCCCGCCTATTGAGGAATGGCTAAACAAATTGTGGGCCATGAATGCAATTGGTAATGTGCCAGAAGAAATGATGAAACCTTTTCAGAGGTAACTGGGAGGACCTTTCTAAGCTGATTGATGCAGAGTGAAATGATTAGAACCAGGAAAATAATTTATACAATGATAACACGATAGAGAAGGACACCTGTGACAGATTTTAGAACTCTGATCAAAACAATAATAAACCATAAATCCAAAAGAAGGACAATGAAACACCAGTCAACTCCTGCCAGAGAGGCAAAAACTTAAGATTCAGCAAGAGAAATCTGTTTTTGGACACGGTTAATGTGGAAATTTATTTTTGCAGGGCTATAGAGATATATGTTAAGGAGTTTTTTTTAATTCATTCAATGTGTAGAAAAGGAAGAATAGGTAAATAGACACAATTAAAAATACTTGTTAGTTTAAAATTTAAAAAGAAATTCTTTTCAAGAAAAAATACTCGACTGAACAGGGAGGAACCTAATAGATCATTAAGTCTAAAGATCTCTAAACTTTTTTTTTTGATTACACACCCCACATCAGTAAAACAATTTTGAGTACACTCCACCCAATATATGTATTCTCATTTATAAGCTATATACCTGGACTATTATGTACAGTATAAAATATACACAAAAATAAAAAGATGAGATACAGATAAAATAAACAGTACTTTAAAAATGTTTTTATGTCATTTATTAACAATAGGAGGCCGTTTTTGTTCTCCCTCTGAGAGCAATGGGATTTGAATAGACTTCAAAAGTTTTGAAAAATCCCTGCATATGTCCCAGGGGATAGAGGCAGATTTATAAATAATAATTACTTGTTAGTAATTAATCGTTCAGTTAATTTGTTCACTGTAGCTAGCCAAAAAGGTGAAATTTGTAAAGATACTTAAAAAAAAGACACACGATATGTGTAAAATTCAAACAGCAGAAGTCACGATTTTCTGGTTCAAACTGGTCACCACTCCCAATGCAAAACCAGCCCAAAGTCAGTTGTCTCTGCTGCTCCTTCTGCCACCCAGCAGAAAGTTTTCAGTAAAAATCTATTCCTCTTTCTTTCCATGGTTCTAATGCAGAGTTTTCCAACTTTTTCTGGTTCCTGAATCCCTCGGCTTTTGGCAAACTTTCCTGGACCTACTACTCCATGTAAAAAGAAATACATTTCTAGAGTTTACCATTCATATACATGGAAGAAATAAAATGAACTAAAGATATTGGTTTTTTTAATCAAGAAAACTTTATTTTGTGAACATAGTGACATTTTTAGTATCATTGAGTTGTTCTTTCTCCAACCTATACTTTTTATCGCTAGCATGACTACTTCTGGACAGTAGGCTAAGTTATTTTTATCAAATCTTCCTATGTTCTCCAGACAAGGCAAACTGGGAACCCTCGGCTTAATGAATGGGATCCTTTAATTTCAAATTGGCTTTTGGCAAACTTTCCTGGACCTACTCTTCCATGTAAAAAGACATACATTTCTAGAGTTTACCATTCACATAGATGGAAGAAATAAAATGAACTAAAGATATTGTTTTTTTTTTAATCAAGAAAACTTTATTTTGTGAACATAGCATCATTTTTAGTATCATTGAGTTGTTCTTTCTCCAACCAATACTTTTTATCGCTAGCATGACTACTTCTGGACGATAGGCTAAGGTATTTTTATCAAATCTTCCTATACTCTCCAGACAAGCCAAACTGAGAGCCCTTGGCTTAATGAATGAGATCTTTGAATTTCAAATTCACATTTGGATATTTTAGTTGTATTTTTGTGTATGTTGGGGGAATAATCAATAAACATTTATTAAGTGCCTCCTATGTGCCAAGAATTGTACCAAGAATGGGGATTCAAAAAGAGGCAAATGATAGCACTTACTCTTAAGGAGATCACAATCTAATGATAAGGAGGCCAGTCTTACTGGATTGTAGAGTATGTGAGAGAGAGAAAAATTTAAGGAGACTAGAAAGTCAGGAAGGGGCCTAGTTGTGAAGGGCTTTAAATGCCCTTCAAGAAGTAAAATGGAGTTGCTGTAATTTATTGGGGTGGAGGAGGTGGGCAGGAAAATGATCATTGTGACAGTTGAACTGAGTAGAAGATTGACTAGCAAGCAGAGAGAATGTAGGCAGGGAAACCAATTTGCAGGTTAACGTCCAGGCAAGAGGTGATGAGGACCTGAACTAGGGTGCTGGCAGTGTCAGAGGAAAGAAGGGGGAGTATAGGGGAGAGATTGTCAAGGTAGAAATGGACCTGTGGGGTGAGTGTGGGAGAGGAATCTAGGATGACACCAAGGTTGTGAGCCTGCTTGGCTGGGAGGACAGTAGTGTCCTCAACACTCATAAGGAAGTTCAGAAGAGGGGACCTCTTAC
>JAQQSZ010006820.1:0-13485 GCA_028646595.1 Phalanger gymnotis
CTCTTCCCAATTTTTCCTCTACTTCTCTGACTTGCTTTTCCAAATCCTTTTTGAGCTCTTCCATGGCCTAAGACCAGTTCATGTTTTTCTTGGAGGCTTTTGTTGTAGGCTCTTTGACTTTGTTGACTTCTTCTGGCTGTATGTTTTGGTCTTCTTTATCACCAAAGAAGGATTCCACAGTCTGAGACTGAATCTGGGTATGTTTTCGCTGCCTGGCCATGTTCCCAGCCAACTCACTTGACCCTTGAGTTTTTCAGCGGGGTATGACTGCTTGTAGAGTAAAGAGTTCTATGTTCCAAGCCTGGGGGGATGCACCAGCTCTACCACACCAGCACTCCTCCTACCCCAACCTGGAGTGGACTTAGATCTTCAGCAAGCTCTTCACTCCTGCCCTGATCTGCCACTTAATTCTTCCCACCAGGTGGGCCTGGGGCCAGAAGCCACTGCAGCTGTAGCTCTAAAGCTGCACCCCCTCCACTGCCCCCGGGGAGGTGGCCCAACCACAAACTCTATCCCAGTTCCTAGCAGTTTCTCCTACTAACCTACTCTGTTGTCTTTGGTGTTTGTGGGTTGAGAAGTCTGGTGCAGCTCACTGATTCAGGGTGCTAGGGCACGTTCTGCCCGGCTCCTGGTCTGGCTGATCCGTGCCCCCCACGCTGGGCTCAGCTCTGCTCCCAGCTCCATGCGGGATAGACCTTCCCCAGAGACCATCCAGGCTGTCCTGAGCTAGAGCCCTGCTTCCCTATGCTATTTTGTGGGTTCTGCAGTTCTAGAATTGGTTCAGAGCCATTTTTTATAGGTTTTTGGAGGGACTTGGTGGGGAGCTCATGCTAGTCCCTGCTTTCCAGCTGCCATCTTGGCTCCACCCCCTAAAAGCTGTTTTTAGGAAGAATTTCCTTTTTTATAATTCCTGATAGGCTGAAAGTCTGCGATCTAATGTTTCTTCTCATGGGGGCTGCGGGCTGGAGCAGTAGATAGAGCGCAGATGTTGTCAAGAATACCTGTGGGCTGTTTGGCAGGCAGGGTGACATGCGTAGTATGAAGAACATCTTAGAAACTGATCTCCCTGTGCAAAATCAATTGACTTAAGGGAGCTCAGAGGGGCAGGAAAATGTGTGAGATGAAGCTAGCCAGATTTTTCACAAGTTTTTTTCTTCTTGTCTTTTTTTTTTTTTAAACAGGGCTTTTGAAGATGAAAATATGAAGCTCCGGCAGTTGAAATTGGATAATCAGGTAAAATAGATTCTGCTTTTTAGTGCCGAACTCCTTCTAATAATATTGTGGTCTTTGATGGTCTTGACTCTTCCTAAGCAAAATAGATTTTCTGCTTGATCACTTAATGGAACAAGGACTGGAAAGGCATAGGTACTTAGGTTTAGGTTATTCACTAAATGGTACCTTTTCAATTGGCATAACCCATGACTCAGGAATGCAGTTCTCTGTTTACATAGACCAGATTCAGTCTCAAGGGCAGCTTCTATAGAAGAATCAGAAAATAGCTCGTCTACATCTTTACAGAAAAATAAAGGCATTCTCTGCTTCCAATGTAAGAATTCAGATTGATAATACATAGGCTACAGGTCAGCCCTTATTTAACTAAACAAAAAAGCTCAAAACAGAAAGGACACAGATCTAACCACTTTAGTGATGAAGATAATTCCTTCCTTTTCTGGTGGGCTCATCTCCTCTCCAGGGACTTAATATGGCACTTCAGATCCAAAGGTTTAACCTTCATTCAGCTTTCTCTAAGAAGTAAAAGAACTCAGCATTGATAGATAATCCCTTTTCCTCTGGCCTACCTAGTACATATAATTCATCTACGTGAATCAGCTGTAAGTGAATTAGCCGTATTCTCTGGCTAATGAGGGCCAGATTAGGGTTTGCTTCTTTGTCTTGTGGCTCTGTCCTTTTCTGCTCCAGAACTACTAGTATAGCAGAAGGAGCATTGGCACTCTGTCTTTGTAGTCAGAGGACTTGGATTGAAATCTCGCCCCTGACACTTCCTTCACCTCTCTGGACCTCAGGTTCCTCATCTATAAAAAAGGAGTTAGACTGGACGGCCCTGAGGTCTCTTCTGATTCCATACCTATGATCCTCCTAGAGTTGGTCCAGGAAAAACACAATTTCCAGAAATTTCTCCATTTCTAGAAGGCTTGATCCAGGGATTCCTTACCTACATGGCTTCTCCTCTAGGAATTCCTTTGCCACTCTGCCCTCTTTGCCAGGCTGTGTTGTTTCCCGGCTGGGCTAATTAGATGTATAGGCTTCCTCTTCCCATTCCAACAGAGACCTGTGTTAGCTCTTTGTGATTTGTCTCCCTTTTTGTCTCTTTCTTGTCTCTGTCTTTCTCCAAGGGCAAATTCATTAATATGACATATGTGATTTAGTTAATCCATACAAGTCTTAATGGGTACATTTATATCTTATATAAGGAGACATCTTTAGTATTAGAATGAAGTAGCCAAAAGGACCCAGGAGATTTAAAGGGAAGTAATAAAAAAGATAGACTAGAACCATATTGTGACAGATCTTAAATGCTCAGGGTAAGGGGTTTGTGTTTCAATTTAGAGGCAACAGGGAGCCATTTGAGCCTGGGATAAAGTAGTCAGACTTATGCTGGGAAGACTATTTTGGCATCTGTTTGGATAATATACTGGAAAGGGTAATGACTAGAAGCAGGAAAACCAATAAGGAGGCTATTTTAGTAATCTAGATGGGAGGTGATAAGACACTGACCTAGAATGGTAGTTTTGTAAATGGGATAAGAGGACAAATACAGATATGGAGATAGAATCTCTGAAATTTGGCAATGCATTGGATGGGGATGGGGCAGGAGATCGGAGAGCTGGTCACTTGAAAGGTAAGGAGGAAGGGGCAGCTAGGTGGTACAGTGAGTAGAGCACCAGCCCGGGAGTCAGGAGGACCTGAGTTCAAATTCGGCCTCACTCAACACACTTACTAGCTAGATAGTAATTAATGGGGGTTTCTTAAAACTCGAGTTTTGTTCTTGTTAGCTGAGGAGTTCCCTAATTCTCTATGAGGGAAAGTTATACTACCATATAATTTGCTCCATTCCTTTATCCTTTATTACAACTTTTACTTTTTAGTCTTTCTCCCCTAGGGATATAAGAGTAAGCTGTGTTTTCAGATTTGGGAGCGAATAGGATTCTTCAAATTACTGTAAGAACTTCTTCAAGTTGCTGAATTTCTGGTCCATATGGGTGGGTGTGTGTGTGTGTGTGTGTGTTCATGAAGGCAACATGATCTAGCACTGGATAAAACCACAGTATAATAGAGTTTAATCAAATTTGTTTCCACTCTGACTTACCAAGAACTATTCCACTCTGATTTCTTCTATTTGAGCATTTTTAGCATTTAAGAAAAAGGTTAACTCTAAATAGGTGTTAATTGTCAAAGTTATTCCTAAATTACTTCGCATTTGTCATCTCGATCCTGGTATTCAAAACTTTCCAGAACCTGACTCCAGTCCATCTTTCAGCGCTTATCTCATACTAATTCTCTTCATGTATTTTGTGTTCCAGACAAATCAGACTACTTTACCCCACCATCACTCCCTCATTCTTACTCTGTCTTTTGCCATCTCTGTGTCTTTATATCATCCACATTTCTGGAATGGATTGCCACCCCCAGAACACCCCCTGCTCCCTGCTTTTATGGCTTAACACAGGCACTACTTCCCTTCATGAAAACCTTTCCTCACTTTAACTTTAATGGGCCTGGGGACAGGCTTAAATTTCCCATGGTATTATACCTGGAGTACTTTGTACTTGTCTCACTCTTGTTTACATGTTTTTGTTCTTATTTGATTATAAACTTCTTGAGTGTATTGAGTTACTTTTACATATCACCCATACAGCATAGTGCCTTGTTTAATAAATGTTTCCTGGATTAGATTGAATCTCAAAACCTAGACCTTGTGAAGAAGCTGTTATTTAAAACAATGAGTCACAATACTACTTTCTCATGACAGTAATTTGCTAGTTCATAGCTAGTACTGTATATGTAGTTTACAGCATGGCAGGGTAGTAGTAGGTTAGCTCTCAGCATTACATTGTAGTAACTGGCTGATAGTTGACAGTTTGTTTCTCATTTGATTTGAACCCAGGTCCTCCTGACTCCAGGGCCAGAGCTCTACTCACTGTACCACCTAGCTGCCCCTACAATGTTACTTTAGCAGCCTATTCCTTTCCCATTCATCGATTCGTCTTCTCTGCCAACACTTTCTGAAGCAGTGATAGTGAAAAAAGGCAAAGTGAATGCTTGTCCTTCTGCTTCCTGGATAGTTCCATTTAGAACTCTTGTTTAACAGCCCTGGCTTCTCTTATTTTTTAACTCGAGACTTGACGATTTAATCAAGCATTGCAAATTATTTAATTGCTAAGAATTTTAAATTGTCAGTATCGTGAGTTTTCCCTTTTTTCCCCTTATGGTCTCTCACATTTTTACTGTGCTTTAGTGCTATTTCCTTCTTACCACTCTGTCCTTTGCTTACTTTTCAGGTGGTTCCCCTTGGGAATTCTCAAGTTCCTTAGATTCTTACCCTATTGTGCTGTTTTCTTCTGCCCTCTGCATCTCTCTGTTTCACTTCTGTTAATATGAAATGAGTAAGAAAGTAAACCTACTTACCTTTTAGTAAAAAATCTAAACCCACAGATCACTTCAGATTGGATTGATAAGTTTAATGAGTTAGCTAGGGAGTTACGAGATGGTTATTTAGTTTGGAGTTTGCTCTTTTTAAGATACACATGTAGCACTTTATTTACAAATGCAAGTAATTGAAGAGCCCCTTTAAACTCGCAGGAAAGGACATGTGTGAAGGCTGTTAATCAGACTTGTACTACAATGTAGTTAAGTTTAAAGAGAGGGATATAGTGCTTACAGGTCACCTCCATAGTACTAAGTTATATAGTACCCAGCTTTTATTGCTTATGGTTTTTTTTGTTTACGATTTATTATGTTGAAGTGTTTTAACAAAACTTTAAATGAAAACAATTTTTCATTTATGATAATTTCCATTTAAAAATGACCTTCAGCATCACAGCAGCTCATCCTTATATTGCACATTAAAGTTCACAGAGCTCTTCTTTCCTCAGAAGGACTCTAAGGTAAGTGTACAAGTGTTATTATTCCCATTTTACAGATGAGGAAACTGAGGCATAAAAGTTAAGTGACTTGACTGTGGTCAGCCTTAGCATGTATCAACCCTGTCCTTTCATATGAATGTTTAAAATCGGTTCTACAGATTTTTTTCTTTGTAAGCATATATGTAATAACAATCTTTGTATATCCCTTCTGTTCTCTTGATTTTTCTATTTCATCAGTGTTATTTGTATACTTAGTTACCAGTTATTTTGGTTCTACTATTTTATACTTAAAACTATTTCATATCTTTCCATACTTTTTCATCATTTTAAGTTCACTATAATATTTTCTGACATTATTTTCCCCTGTTACATATTTTCAGTTACTTATCATTACAGTAACATAGTTATAAATATCTTTAGACAGATGGCTCTTTTTAAAAACTAAATTCTCCATAATGAGATTATTAAGGCAAAGAGTATGATTATTTTTATAACTGAGCTTCCCAATTATTCTTCTAAAAGATTTTGTCCATTTACACTTATCTATAGATTTATCTGTTCTTCCACAACACAGATGGCATTGCATTTTCTCACTTTCAGTCGTTTTTGCTAATTCGTTGAATATGAACTATTTACCCAACAGTTGTTTTAATTTTTTTTTGTTGTTGTTGTTCAGTCATTTCCAGTCATGTCTGACTCTTTGTGACCCTATTTAGGGTTTTCTTAGCAGAGAAACTGGAGTGATTTGCCATTTTCTTCTCCAGCTCATTTGATAGATAAGGTAAACAGGGTAGGTAACTTACTCAAGGTAATACACTAGTAAGTGTTTGAAGCCAGATTTGAACTCAGGAAGAGGTGTTCTTGACTCCAGGGCTGGCACTGTATCTGCTGTACCACCTAGCTGCCCATTGTATGTTTTTAATTTTACATGAATCATGGTCTCAATTCTGCCAATAATGAATGGTGTGATTTCAGACAATTATGTGCCCCTCTGTACCACAGTTTCCCCAGTTCTTAACAAGGAGAATAAGCTCTTCCTTCATTACCTTATGGGATTGTGGGGATCACTGAAAGATACTTTCCAAGTTTTAAGTTTATTAGAATGATGAATCCGAGATTCTGTTGTTATTACTATTATAGTAAGTGACAGCTGTAGTTTTCATTATCATAATTATTTCATAGCGAGCTTTGCTGGAAAAGAAGCAAAGGAAGAAGCGTCTTGAGCCCCTCATGGTGCAGCCAAACCCAGAAGCCAGGCTGCGCCGGTCAAAGCCAAAAGCTTGTGAAGAGCAGACCCCTTTGGTAGAGCCTCACACTCATATTTGCAGTGATGTGGTCTTGCATGGTATGTACCTAGCCAGCATTCTTTCTTACCAGTGTTGAGGATAGGCCAGCAAATTTCCTGGGAAAACAAGTGGGCAAGAGGGACAGTACTATTAATCCTTTCAGCACTTCTCTTGTTCATAAATTTGATTTTAGAGGATATTGTGTGCCCAGAATCACATAGCCAGGATGTTTCAGAAGTAGGACTGGAACCCCAGTCTTCCGAGCTTCTAGATAAATTAGCCCTGCTGCACTGCTGTGCGCTGCTGTGAATATTGATTCTGGAGTACTTCTTCAATAAACATATCATGAGGGACTTCAGGGATGTTGGAGGAGGGAGAAGGAGAAATGATCTAATTAAACAACCTTTAACTGCTCAAGTATGTCAAGCTATTCAGGTGAACAACAGATAGCCCTTTTTTCTGTTTCCTTTCCTTTTATTTCCCCTAGGAATTGATGGTCCAGCTGCCTTCATGAAACCAGAGGCTCAAGATTTGAGAACCAAACTCCACCTTCTCTCAGTGGGCTCTTCTACCACAGAAGAGGAGACTGAGGCAGACTTGGATGGGGATAATATTGTCGACACTGCCTCAAAACCAGATCTCCAGGAACTTCTCCAGAAACGCGGTGAGGATTGGTGTGGATTTCTGTTCACAGGCTCATTTTACCATTTGGGATTTTTTTTTATACTCTTGTCATTAATGTTTCAGTTGATCAGTCAGATCCACTTCCAGTTGGATCATTAATGTATCAAGACAGCAAAGGACTTTACAGGGGTGAGGGTAGCGAGCCTCACTGACACTGGAGTGTGGTAGTTTTCAATACTGTTAGCAATTATCTTAATAATCTGAAATAACACTTTAGAGAATAACCCCAAGAGTAAACCAAAGCCTCAGCAGCAAAATTGCTGCACATGAATTTAGTTCTCTCTGAAGAATGTTCAGTTTTAGCATCTTGCCCCTTCCTCTGGCAAAGCTTCTGTTGAATGCTGAAGCTATGTCTTTCTCTGCAGGTGACGGGGAAAATATAAGTAACTAACCTAGAAAGAGCACAAGCTAAATCCAAACATTCTTTTTTCCAGTGCTCTTTTTTAATAGGTCATGTTCTCCTAAGACTTCTTTATATATTTTACTTAACCATGAGTTTACTTACAAAACCAGAGTTTACTTAACTCTACCTCCCTCCAGAATAGAGAAATAGAATTTAATAGCTGGAAGGACCCTTTAGAGATCACTTCATTTTACAAATGAAACTGAGGCATAGCAAAAGATAAAGTGACTTCTTCAGTGTCACATTTGTTCAGTCATTTCAGTGGAGTCTACTGTTTGTGACCCCATTTGGGGTTTTCTTGGCAAAGGTACTAGAGTGGTTTTCCATTTTCTTCTCCAGCTTATTCAACATGATGGAGATTGACAGATGAGGAAACTGAGGCAAACAGGGTTAAGTGACTTACCCAGGGTCACAGAGCTAGCTAGTAAGTATCTGAGGCCAAATTAGAACTCAGAAAGATGAGTCTTCCTGACTCCAGGCCTGGTACTCTGTCCATTGCGCTACCTAGCTACCACTGCTGGCTGTCACATAGCTAACAAGTGCTAGATCTGGGACAGAACCCAGGGCAGGTAGCCCTTTAGGCCAACCTACTAGATCTTGTTGCTTTGCCATATTATAACCACTGTTATATTCCTCCTCAGAAGTAGCTTTAAAATACTGGATAAACAAATGCCATTTTAGGTCTAAACTCTTAAGAGCATCGTTTGGTGTCTCTTTCGAGAGATGAATCTATTAAGTTTGAGTTATTGATAGGAAAATTACATCCTTTAAAACTTCCATACATACTGATAATGTCTTATCAAAAAAGAGAACTTAGTTATATTACGTTGCTTTCAGAAGCATTCTTTTTTCGTTAAATTTTCTTTTTTTATTATGAACTAAGCAGTCTCTGTTAATTTTTATTATTTATTTTTAACATTCATTTTTTTTTAAATTTTGAGTTCTGAATTCTCTTCTTTTTTTTCACATTCCTTCCCTACTTGTTCTTTATGAAGGCAAGAAATAGGATATTAGTTGTGCATATAAAATTGTATGTACAAAACTTATTTCCATGTTTGTCATTTGGAAAAAAAAGTCAAGAAAAATAATATGAGAAAAATTATGGTTCAGTCTACATTCAGATTCCCATCAGCTCTTTTTCTGGAGGTATGGAGCATTTTTCATAAGTCCTTTGGAACTGTCTTGAATCATTGTATTGGCGAGAATAGCTAAGTCATTCACAGTTCTTCATTGTACAACAAATAGATATAGAAAACGTTTACAAATTTTTTGTATTTTCTAATTACATGTAAAAATGTTTCTTAACATTTGTATTTTTTAAATTTTGAATTCCAAATTATTTCTCTTTCCTCCCCACTTCTTGAAAAGGCAAGCAATTTTATAATTTTATATAGATTATACATGTATAGTTATACAAAACATATTTTTATGTCAGCCATTTTGTAAAAGAAAACAGGGCGGGGGGAGGCAGCTAGGTGGCCTAGTAGATAGAGCACTGGCCCTGGAGTAAAGAGAATCTGAGTTCAAATCTGGCCTTAGATACTTGACACTTATTAGCTGTGTGACCCTGGGCAAGTCACTTAACCCCAATTGCCTCACCAAAAAGAAAAACAAAAGAAAAGAAAATGAGTCCCTTCCCCCCACCCTGAAAAAAACAAAGCAAAGAAAGGTTTTTTTGTTTTTTTTTTAAATAAGTATGCCTTAGATTGTATTCAGACTCCATCATTTCTTTCTCTGGAGATGGATAGCATTTTTCATCATGTGTCTTTTGGAATTCTCTTAGATCATTGTATTGCTGAGAAGAGCTAAGTCATTCACAGTCGATCATCATACAATATTATTGATACTGTGTACAGTATTCTTCTGGTTCTGCTTGCTTCACTTTTCCTCAGTTCATGCCTTTTCAGGTTTTTCTGAGAGCATCCTGCTCATCATTTCTTAATGCACAACAGTATTCCATCACAATCATGTCCCACAACTTGTTCAACCATTCCCCAATTGGCAAGTATTCCCTCAATTTCTAATTCTCTGCCACCACAAAAAGAGCTGCTATAAATATTTATGTACACATAGGTCCTTTTCCTTTTTGTATTTTATCTCTTTGAGAGACAGACCTCATAGTGGTATTGCTGGGTCAAAGACTATGTATGTATGCATGGTTGTATAGCCTTTTGATCATAGTTCCAAATTGCTCTCCAGAATGATTGGATCAGTTCACAATAGCACCAACAGTGCACTAATGTCCCAGTTTTCCCACATCCCCTCCAGCATTTGTTGTTTTCCTTTTCTGTCATTTTAGCCAATCTGATAGGTGTGAGGTGGTATCTCAGAGTTGTTTTAACTTGCATATCTCTGATCAGTAGTGATAGAGTATTTTTCATATTATTATAGATAGAGCTTTGACTTCTTCTGAAAACTGCTGTTCATGTCCTTTGACCAGCAAAGAAATCTTAGTAGCTTAGAAAAACCATTATATCCATTGTTTATGCCCTCTTTGTTTTTACTTTTGGAACAGATAACATCTAGTGTCTAGCTGCTCATTATTGTATTCCAACTACATATGTTTTTAGTTAACAATGACTAAAATAATTCAGAATAAAGTTCCAGACGTTTCAGCTAGGGTTTCAAGATTTTATTCTTTGACATATTGAATTGTTTTGTGAGGGTTTCAGAAATGTATTAAAGAATAGAAATAGGGATTTCTTACCATTTCAGATCGTGCCATGTCCTATAATTCAGTTTTAAGCACTAATTTAAGCACTGTTTAAGTTTGGCCCTCTCCTTTCTACAAATAGACATTTTAATTGATAAATGTAGAAAACCATATGAATCATATTGCTCCAATGTAGATTATTGGGGAAGAATTTTCATTCATTTTCTGAAGTCATTTGAATTAAGAGTTGTATTATTTCTCCTTGGCATATGTGTCACTTGGGGAAAATGTATCATGTACTGAAGCTGCATAACTTTTATGCAATCTTAAGTAAAAGTATCCTGGATTATGAATTCCAAAACAACAAAGATGAAAAAGAAAGCCTTGCACATAGTAAGCACTCAGATATTCAATTTAACTATTTAGGGCTCGCAGTGTATTTGTTTGTCGATTGACTGAAAAATAAAAATCATCCTTAGAACTCAAGGCTTTAATGATGGGCTTAAGTTAGCATGCAAATCTATGTAACTACAGAAAAAGAGAGTGAAGGTACAGTTACTTTTCCACAAAATTCTCATAATATCAGGTGTTGGGTTTCCATTTTCATGCTTAGCAAAATTTCCAGAATGATGCATATGCTTGGATTTCATATTAAATGAAATCAGTAATTCTTATTGGTTGGCAAAAGATCTTTGCATGAAAACCTCACAGGGTAAATGTATGCTCCAGAATACAGATTCCATTTAATTTCGGTAAATACAAATAAGTCTTGTTAAGACTTAAGTCAATGCAGTCTAGAGCTGAAGTGTCAAATGCAGGAAGAACACAGTTTGAGAATTCAGATGGCCCTTGATCAAACTGCCACAGACCCTGAATCATTCAGAACAAAGAAATGTGAAGATAAAATTAGAATTTTGAAGGGATATGAATAGTTTATGAAGGGCCTTTGAGACTTTTAGAATAAAATGTTCTATAATTCCAAGGTTTCAGTATTGTTGTTGCTATTATCAACTCCCAAAGTCCCCAAATGGGTGAGAACAAACTGCTAGAAGACTTAGTAAATATTCTAGAATAAAGCAGAAGCTCAGTAGTGTTAGGTTGTACAGATTATACAGTCTTCAAGTGAACAATCAGATTTTCAGTAAAGGTAGGGGGAAAGTACACAGCTATATTCATAGGAAATTTTCTCCTAAAAAGTTAAATAAATTGGCACTACAAGAGATTAACATTAGGTTTCCTCTATATTAAGATTTTTATTAATCATTCAACAAGTGTTTTTAAAATACCTAGGTACTAGGCTCAGTGTTAGGTGCTGAGATGGAATCTGTAGTTTCACTGTTATATGGAATCTCCTGCCAACAAGTCTGTACCTTCTCTGCTCCTTAGAGTTGTAGAATATCTAAAGCACTGAGAGGCTGAGGGACTCACCCGGGGTCAGCGTCAGGATTTGAATCCATACCTTGGTGGCTTGAAGCCAGAGTGCTCCACACACCTCCTCTGTTGAACAAGGAATCCAAAGACAAAAGTGAAACAAATGCCTCTGCTCTCAAAAAGCTTACCTTATACAGGGAAGACAACACTTATGGTACATACCCCTATATGTGTATGTGTACCTATTTACATTTAAGTTATGTAGGATTTAATCGGTAGGGGTCTTTTTGTTTTGTTTTTTACAACTTTTATATATTTACAAGTAGAAATGCTTACAAATTAATAAGCACTTTTGACTGAATCACACATTTTGTTATATTCAGTAAATATTGATCAGAGATGATAATGAAATTTTAGCTTCATATTTCTCAGGAACAAGAAATAACATATTCCAAAATTGCAGAAGTACAATGAAGGTATTTTAAGAGGTAAGACAGATAAAGAAAGTAATATTATGTTCTTATGCTTATTTGATCTTAGGCTACATTGAGAGGCAGATATATGTGGTCCAAGTGATGTTTCACCATACAGACCATATGTTCTGTTCTGGGCACATTTTGGGAAGGAAATTGATAAGCTAGAGAAAATGTAGAAGAAGATAACCAGGATAGCCACAGTTGCCTAGCTTAATCCATAGCCCTAAAATAGAGTCTCTTTTATAACACACTTGACAAATGATTATCCAGCCTTTGCTTGAAGACCCCTACGGAGTGGGATCCCATTAGCACATTCCACTTTGGGACAGCTCTGGTTATTAGGAAGTTTTTCTTTATACCAAGCCTAAATTCGCCTTTTTGCAACTTTACACCTACTGCTTCTAGTTCTGCCTCCTGGGAGAATCAGAACAATTTTAGTCCCTCTTCTACATGACAGTTTTCCAAGTACTTGACAACAGAAGTCATATCTTCTCTAGGCTTAGTCTGAACATCCCCAGTTCCTCACCCTTATCATCACATGGCTTGAGTTTAAGAGCCTTCCCCATCCTCGTTGCTGTTCTGGACACTCTTCAGCTTGTCAACAGCATTAACTACGATGTGGTATCTAAAACTGAACAGTACTCCAGAAATGTCCTGACCAGGTCAGAGTATGTTAGCACATCTACCTCCTTTTTCCTGGAAGCTGTATTATATCATTTGCAACTATTATAAACATGCTTTCTTAACTTCATGGCATATGAATGTGTTTGTTGAAGGAAATAGGAATGTTTAACCTAGAGGGGAGAAGTGAAAGGGGAAGGTGTGGGAGGGAGGAAAAGATTTTCATTTGTTTTTCGGTTGTGCCCTACTCTTCATGACTCCATTTGGGCTTTTCTTGGCAAAGAAACTGGAGTGGTTTGCCATTTCCTCCTCCAGCTCGTTTGACAGATGAGGAAACCAAGGCAAACAGGGTTAAGTGACTTGCCCAGGGTCACACAGCTAGTAAACGTCTGAGGCCAAATTTGAATTCAAGGAGACAAATCTTCCTGACTCCAGGCCTGGCACTCTATGCACTATGGCGTCACCTAGCTGCCCTGTGGAACTGAGAGTTGACTTAAAATATTTGTCACATGAAAGAGAGAATTTTAAACTAATTCTCCTTGGTCCCAGAGGATAGAACCAGGAATAGTGAGTTGAAGTTGTAAAGAGGCCTGTAGAAATGTGAGGCAAGGAAAGTGATCCTAAAAACCAGAGCTAAACAAATGTAGAATGGGCTGCTCTGGGAATAGTAGGTTCCTCCTCATTTGGAACTTTGAAGTAAAGCCTGGGCACCACCTGTCAGATATGTTGCTGACAGGATCTGTTTTTAAAAGTTGATGTCTTCTGTTTTTTTTCTTTAGGCATTCCCCCTGTTTCTCAAATCTTCAGCCTCCCCCTACCAACTGGTTTCTTCTCTGCCTTCAAACATATGCAAATCTCCCATATCCTTAAAACTTTCACTAGATCA
>JAQQSZ010006821.1:0-13485 GCA_028646595.1 Phalanger gymnotis
GCACTTAACAGCTGAGAGTACCCTCATCCAAAGTAAACAAAAGCCAAACTCCTGAAGTGCTAAGGAGACCATTTTGCCTTACTGACACAGGTGTTGTGGGGGTTTATTATTTGCATCAGTGTAGAGAGTATGATCTCTAATGGGATCATACATTTATTGGAATATTTATCCCTCCACAATCTGGCTCCTGGTTGACTACCTTTTCAGAATTAGCTCCCATTTCTCTCAGATAGAATCCCTCTGCTCTTCCTGAAAAGACTGCTCAGGAGAGACAGCTAGTTGGCACAATGGAGAGAGAATTTAACTTAGAGTCTGAAAGACCCAAGTCCAAATCTGGCTTCGGTCACTCACTAGCTGTGTGACCTTTGGTTGGTCACTTAACCTCTTTCTGCTTCAGTTTTCTCATATATAAATAGAAATGATAAAAATAGCACCTCCAAGGATTATTGTAAAGATTAAATGAGATAACATTCTTAAAGTGCTTTTCTAACCTTAAAGGGAGATATAAATGCTAGCTATTGTTCTTGTTTTTGTTGTATGAGACACAACATTGTACACTGAAGAGAATATTGAACTTGGTATCAGAAGACCTGAACACAAGTCACTGCTCCAAGACAAGCTGATTATCTGACCTGCAAGATAAGTAATATTAATACAAAGCCTATATATACCAAGTGGTATAGCATTCAGATTCTTAAAGGAGAAGTTAAGTGAGTTACAGGAAGAAAGACAACAAAACTATACTAGTAGGGGACCTCAACTTTCCTTTCTCAGAACTAGATAAGCCTAAACACAAACAAGAAAGAAGTAAAGGAAGTGTATAGAATTTTAGAAAAGTTAGATATGACAGACCTCTGGAGAAAATTGATGGGAGATAGGAAAGAACATACCTTTCAGCAGTACAAGATGCCTACACAAAAAGCGACCATGTGTTAGGGCATTAAAAACTTCAAAATCAAATGTAGAAAGGCAGAAACATTAAATGCATTCTTTTCAGATCATAATGCAATAAAAATTACATTCAATAAAGGGCAGTAGAAAGAGTAAAAATTAATTGGAAACTAAATAATCTAATCTTAAACAATAAGTGGGCCAAAGAAGGAATCATAAAAACAATTGATCATTTCATTGAGAGGAATGACACCAATAAGACAACATACCAAAATTTATGGGATGCTGCCAAAGCAGTATTTGGGGGAAAATGTATTTCTCTAAATTCTTATATCAATAAAATGAAGAGCACATCGATGAATTGGACATGCAACTTTAAAAAAAAAAACAGAAAAAATTAAAAATCTTCAATTGAGCACCAAGTTGAAAATACTGAAAACCAAAGATGAGATAAATAAAATTGAAAGCAAGGAAACTGTTGAACTAAAAAATAAAACTAGGAGCAGGTTTATTAAAAAAAAAAAAAGACAGATAAATCATTGGTTTTAATTTAAAAAAAGAAAACCAACTTTCCAGTAACAAAAATTAAAAGAATGAATTCACCACCAATTAAGAGGAAAGTAAAGCAATCCCAATTTTATTCAATAAATCTGACAATCTAAATGAGATGGACAAATGTTTACAAAAATAATTTGCCCAGGTTAACAGAAAATAGAATATTTAAATAATCCTATATTAGAAAAAGAAATTGAACAAGCCATTCTGTGAATTCCCTAAGAAAAAAATCCCCAGGGTCAGATGGATTCACAAGAAAATTCTACCAAACATTTAAAGAATAACTAATTTCAATACTACATAGACTTTTTGGGAATGTAGGCAAAGAAGGAATCCTACCAAATTCCTTTTCTGACAGAAATATGGTGCTGATACCTAAACAAGGAAGAGCTAAAGCAGGGAAAGAAAACTATAGATCAATATCCCTAAAGAATATTAATGTAAAAGTGTTAAATAAAATACTAGCAAAGAGTTTATAGCAATATATCATTAGAATATATGAACAGGTGGAATTTGCACATGAAATGCAGAGCTAGTTCAATATTAGGAAAACTATCAGCATAATCAACCATGTTAGTAACAAAACCAACAGAAATCATAATATTATCTCAATAGATGCTGAAAAAGCTTTTGACAAAATACAGCACCCATTCCTATTAAAAACACCAGAAAGCATAAGAATATAAGGAGCTTTCCTTAAAATAAATAGTGTCTGTTTAAAACTATCAACAAGCATTATCTGCAATGGGGATAAGGTAGAAGCCTTCTCAATAAGATTAGGAGTGAAGCAAGGATGTCCATTATCACCACTGTTATTCAATACTATACTAGAACTGTTATCTATAGCAATAGGAGGGGGGAGGAAATTGAAGGAATTAGAATAGGCAATGAAGAAATAAAACTATTACTCTTTGGAGATGATATGATGGTATACTTAAAGAATCTTAGAGAATCAATTAAAAAACTACTTAAATCATTAACACTTTTAGCAAAGTTGCAGGATATAAAATAAGCGCACATAAGGCATTAGCATTTCCCTATATTACTGACAAAGCCCAGCAGCAAGAGATAGAAAGAGAAACTCCATTTAAAATAACTACAGACAATCTAAAATACTTGGGTGTCTACCTGCCAACACAAATCCAGGAACTATATGAACACAGTTATAAAACACTTTCCACATAAAGTCAGGTCTTAACAATTGGGAAAAATATCAATTACTCATGAGTAGGCTGAGCCAATATAAAAAAATGACAACTCGGCCCAAACTGATTTCCCTATTCAGTGCCATACCAATCAAACTACCAAAAAAAAATTATTTTGTAGAGCTAGAAAAAATAACAACAAAATTCACCTGGAAGAAAAAAAGGTCAAGAATATCAAGTTGGGAAAAAATGCAAAGGAAGGTGGCCAGCTGTTCCAGATCTCCAAACATATCATAAAGCAGTAACCATCCAAATTTCTGATACTGGCTGAGAGATACAGTGGTGGATCAATGGAAGAAACTAAGTACACAAGACACAGCAATAAATGACCACAGTAACCGAGTGTTTGATAAACCCAAAGTCCCCAGCTTCTGGAACATAAAGGGTGATACTATCAGCAAATTAGGAGACCTAGAAATAGTTTACCTGCCAGGTCTATGGAGAAGAAAAGAATTTATAATCAAACAAGAGACAGAGAGCATTACAAAACGGAAAATACAAAAATTTTATTATAATAAATTTAAAATTTTTTGCACAAACAAAACCAATACAGTCAAGAGTAGAAGCAGAAAACTAGGAAAATAATCTTTACAGAAAATGTCTCTGACAAAGGCCTCGTTTCCCAGATATGTAGAGAATTGAGTCAAATTTATAAGAATACAAGCCATTGCCCAATTGATAAATGGTCAAAGGATATAAATAGGCAGTTTTCAGATGAAGAAACCAAAGCCATATAGTCATATGAAGAAACGCTCTAAGTCACTATGGATTAGAGAAATGCAAATTAAATCAACTCTGAGGTACCACCTCACATCTATTAGATTGGCTAATATGACAGAAAAGGAAAATGAGAAATGTTGGAGAGGCTGTGGGAAAATTGGGACACTAATGCATTGTTGATGGAGTTGTAAACTCATCCAACCTTTCTGGAGAGCAATTAAGAACTATGCCCAAATGGCAATCAAACTGTGCATACCCTTTGACCAAGCAATACTACTACAAGGTATTAGAGGTACAAAGAGGTACAAGGTATTACAAGGTACAAAGAGATCACAAAAAGGGGGAAAGGCATATGTTTTGGGTTTGTATGTACAAAAATAGTTAGACTGGTTCTTTTTGTGGTGGCAAGGAATTGGAAATTGAGAGGATGCCCATTAATTGGGGAATGGCTGAACAGGTTATGGTACATGGAGATATGAAATACTATTGTGCTATAAGAAATGATAAGCAGGATGATTTCAGAAAAACCTGGAACAGTTTACATGAACTGATGCAAAGTGAAGTGAGCAAAACCAGGAGAACGTTGTATACATTATCAGCAACGTTGTACAATGATCAACTACAAATTACTTGGCTTTTCTCAGCAAAACAATGACACAAGAAAATTCCAAAAGACTCATGATGGAAAATGCTATCCACATCCAGAGAAAGAACTGAGAGAGCCAAAGTACAGATCAAAGCATATTTTCACTTTCCTTATTTTGGGAAAGGTAGTTATTTTCTTTTGGCCTGTTTCTTTTTTTACAACATGACTAATATGGAAATGTTTTACATGATTGCACATACATAACTTATATTAAGTTGCTAACCATCCTAGGGAGGGGATGGTAAGGAAGGGAGAGAGATAATTTGGAACTCAAAAATTTTTTTAATGAATGTTAAAAATTAGCTTTCATGTAATTGGAAAAAAATACTATTAAAATGATAAGTAAGATGCGGTTTGGTTTTTTTTTTTTTGGCAAGGCAATTGGTGTTAAGTGACTTACTGTAACAACAATGCTACTAGCACCTGCTGTGGAGGTATAAGACCAACAACACCAGCACACAGGAGGCCTGTTAGCACAGGTCCTTTGATCTGCTTTTCTAAGTAAAGCAACTTTAAGGGGTTTACAATTTCATTTTAATTAAACATACATATATCATTCACTTAGTTTTGGGGGAAAATTCAGCACCCTGAACTTCAGAGAAAACACAAACAGAAATTACAAGCAGAAATCATATGGACAGAGTAAATAACACAAATCAGCAGACAGAGTTTCTGTCTGTCCATAGCAATACATACATAGTTATCAGAGAGAGAAGCACCAACATCTGGGTTTTCAAAGCCAGGGAGGTCTCCTTAACAGCTACCCAGAGTCTCATTTGGCCAAACCACAGGAACAGTCTTCCAATGAGTGAGCCCCCAAAGCAAAATGCTAACCTCAGAGTGTATATATACTTCTTCAGGGTCAGCCCACAGAGAGCATCACAACCATGTGACTCAAACTCATGTGACTTAGGCTTTCTTGTGACTTAAGCAGGTCATGAAAGACTCTTGAATTGCAGTGAGTAGAGCACCAGCCCTGCAGTCAGGAGGACTTGAGTTCAAATCCGGTCTCAGACACTTGACACACTAACTACCTGTGTGACCTTGGGCAAGTTGCTTAACCCCAATTGTCCTGCCTTTCCCCCTCCAAAAAAAAAAAAGACTCTTAATTCAATTAAAGACTCTTGACTCAAGCAAAGGCAAGGCTCAACCAAAGGCATTCGATTGCCTTAGTGCTGAAAAGAACTAGAACCCCGAAAGAAAAAAGAGCAAAACAAAAAGTCCCACTTTGCTTGCCATTACACTTGACGAGGGTCATATAGCCAGTATCAAGTGTCTGAGGCCACATTTGAACTCAGAACCTCCTCACTCCTGGCACATAGCAAGTGTTTAATAAAAGCTTGGTGACTGACTGATTGCTTGGTATGAAGATTGCTTAAATATGTCATCCTCGACAAACAAACCATTTCACTATACATTTCCTCAAGCTATTGTCTTACATCTCTCCTTTATTTTTAAATTCCTAGCACTTTTCATCAAAAAACTATACAAATAACTTTCTTAGCTTATATTTTAAAAAAAATGAAGAATTTATAATAGTTTTTATAACATAAAGAAATCTTAAACATATAATGAAATAATATATAAGATAATATATAATAACTGCCCTGCCTTCATTGTCATAGGATAAGAGATTTAAAGATGGAAGGGACATCCACTATCCTCATCTTGGAGTTAAGGAAACAGAGGTCCAGAAAGGCTAAGTGACTATCCAAGGATGCTCAGAGATTGAAAGGCAAAGGCAGGAGTTTATCTAACTCTGTCTCCAAACCCAAAACACATCATTCTGCCTGCCAAAGGAGAAGGTGAAAATGTAATTGCAAAGGACAGTCCTCCAACCTTGAAACCTGTTAGAGATACCTTGGACAACAAAAAAATGGGGTGGAGAAAAAGCATAGAGTTATCTCCCTACCTGCTATCCAGCATCCCTACCTGACCCTGAGAAACTCCTTCACTCACAGGGCATTGGAAGACTAGGGACTGGGGCAAAGTGGCTAGGTAATAGAGATTTTGCTTGAACCACCTGACATCTAGGGCATAGCTATATATATGGCATAGCTATAGCTCTCTCTCTACCTACCACAGGATGGAACTGGTGGGGTGAGGTGGGAGCAGCACCTGTTTTATATAGACTGGGCTGATTTCCCTTTATGGGGACAGGGAGGCCATCCTTGCAATAGATTAGCCTTTTAACCACTGGTTTGGCTTCCTTGACACCTGAGGCATAAAAGGCCCCAGCTATGGATAGTTGATACTCCAGAGGTTCAGTGAGTTTAGTAGGTTTACCGCCCTGCGGGGCCTAGAATAGCATTTTGTTTGCCTGATTTTAACAAATAGCTTAAAAAGTAGAGTATCTTTCATTCCTTGAACAGTAACAACATATTGTTAGAAACCTTCCATTTGGTGGTAGCGCTGGAATTTCAGCACAGTTAAAAAAATAAGGAGGCACTTCCTGATAACCCTGAACAACTGAACATGTGGATGACAGGATGAGAGAAGTCTAGCCAAACCATCCCAAGATGTTTGGAGAAATGGGAGAAAAGTGACAAAGAGTCCAATCCTTCTGTGCCAGTAACAAGAGGATAACTTTTGGAGGCCATTGGCACTGAGATTTGAAAACAATTAAAACCATGTCATTAAAAATATATATCGTATGTTATTGACATTCTATTTATTTGTTTGTTTTGTTTTCAGCATTTATTTCTATAAGATTTTGAGTTCTAAATTTTCTCACCCTCCCTCTACTCTTCCTTCCCCAAGACAGCGTGCAATCTGATATAGGGTATACATGTATAATCATATTAAGCATATTTCCCCATTAGTCATGTTGGAAGGAAGAATTAGAATCAAAGGGGAAAACCATGCAAAGGAAAAAAAGAGAGAGAAACTAGTATGCTTCAATGTGCATTCAGATTGCATTGTTCTTTCTCTGGATGTGGATAGTGTTTTTCATCATCAATCATTTGGAATTGTCTTGATCCTTGTATTGCGCAATTCACTCAGCATCAGTTCATGTAAGTCTTTCCAGGTTTTTCTGAAGTCCAACTGCTCATCATTTCTTATGGAACAATAGTATTCTATTAATAAGCAAATGAAAGAATGTTCCAAATCACTAAAAAAAAAAAATCAGAGAAACGAAAATCAAATAACCCTGAAATTTCACCTCACAACCTCCAAATTGGCAAAGATAATAAAAGATGGGAATAGCCAGTGTTTGGAAACTGTAAGAAAATCAACATGATGGTGCATTGTTGGTAGAGCTGTGGATAGTTTGGTACAACCACTTTGGAAAGAAATATAGAACTATGAAAATAAAATGATTAAAATATCCATACCCTTTGACCCAGAGATTCCATTACTAGCTTTATCCCCCAAGAAGGCCAATAAAGAAGAAAGGCCTCATATACACCAAAATATTTAGAGCAGCACTTTTGGTAATGGCAAAGAATTGGAAAGTAGATCCTATTGATTATGGAATGGCTAAACATGTATAATGGAATATTACTAAGCTGTAAAAACTGATTGTGTGGGGTGAGACCACCCACCAGCAATTAATTAAAAGAGTCTGAGGTCTCAAGGTAGAAACAGAAAACTTCTTTATTATAATGCTGGGAGAACCAATCTGTAGCGAGAGGCAGCACCCAGATGGCAGAACTTAGCTTTTATACCCTAACGCAACCCCCACCCCACTCCACCACTGACCTTTTACTCTCATGGGTGGAGTCCAGGCTCACAATTTCTCCAGAAATCTAACCCAAGTACTAGGCACAAGAAAATGCAAATTGAGCCAATAACATTTCTTAAAAATGCTTTTATCCTTATTTGGCAAGGACACAGTTCAGGTGATTTTAATAACTCAAAACTTAGGCCTAGCTGTCAATCAGAAGCCCTGAGCCATACCGAAAGGTACCCACCTCCATTCATCTCACTTAACTCACAGAAAGACTGAGATCCAGATTCCATGATAGCACTTCACCATCCCACTCATGTTGAATGTGATGAATATAGAGAAGCAGGGGAAGAGATACATGAACTGATGCAGAATGAAATAAGCAGAGCCAAGAAGAGAATAAATACTATGACTACAACAACGTTAACAGAAATAACCACATATACAGCAAACAAATCAAAAGTGAACATTGCAAAATATAAAAGAACAATCATAGTTTGAAAGAATTGATATGAGAAGACATTATCGCCCCACCCTTCACCTTTGAGGACATGGGAGGTTCACAAGTGTGCACAGTGCTTACACATTTTCAGACTTTTTTAGTACATTGATCAGGAATGTTAATTTTTTCCCTCTTTTTTTTTTTTAAAGAAAGTACTGTTTGTTACACAGGATGGGTCTCTGGGATGAGGTGGGGAGAGGGAGACTGGGGGAAACTATGATGATATTTTTAAAAGACATTAATAAAATAATACAGTTCGAGTAAGGTTTGGTATTGCAAAGTGCAATACAAGAAAACGGAACACACAGCAAGCCAGCTTTATTGAAGAAAAATACCTGTACTCATAATGAAGAAGAGCAGACAGAGACAATGAATCTCCTGGAGTAAAATCTGGTGGGTTTCTAGAGGCTTCAAATTGGTTCAAACTGAATTAGGCATCAGCAGGGAGGAATTGAGGAGCCTGGACCTGGAGACTGGTACTGATTCATGTGGGGATGAAGGGAGTAGAAATGCCTAGGGAATCAGCAGCTAGTCGATATTCAAACTCCTCCTTCCAGGAAAATTATACTTTCAGCTTTTCCTGCAGACCTTACTTTGACGAAAGCACTCCTGGTATTTGAGCTTCCTCAGGGATTCTTCATTTAGCAGAATCGAGAGGCTACTAAAGTCCTTACAATTTGTCTCTCATCACCCCCAGTAAGCTAAGTACTATCCAAATGAAGTCAAAAGAAGGAAGACAAAGGAGGAGGTCACTGAAGTTGCTGACAGTCTCTTTAGATGCTTTTAACATTCACTTCCATAAGATTTTGAGTTCCAAATTTTCTCCCCATCTCTCCCCTTCCCACACCCCAAAATGACATGTAATTTGATATAGGTTCTACATATACATTCATATTAAACCTGTTTTCACATTAGTCATATTGTAAAGAAGAATTAGAACCCATGGGAGAAATCACAAGACAGAAGAAACAAACAAAAAAAAAGAGAGAAAAGGAGAGAGAGCAAATAATATGCTGCAATCTGCATTCCGACTCCATAGCTCTTTTTCTGGATGGGGACAGCATTTTCTGTCTTGAGTCCTTTGGAGTTGTCTTGGATCCTTGCATTGCTAAGAAGAGATAAGTCTGTCAAAGTTAGTCATTGCTCATTGTGGCTGTTACTGTGTACAATGTTCTCCTGGTTCTGTTCACTTCACCCAGCATTAGTTCATTCAAGTCTTTCCAGGTCTTTCTAAAGTCTGCCTGCTCATCATTTCTTGTAGCACAATGGTATTCCATTACATTCGCATACCATAACTTGTTCAGCCATTTTACAACTGATGGTCATCCCCTCAATTTCCAATTCTGTGCCACCACAAAAAGAACTGCTGTAACTATTTTTGTACATGTGGGTTCTTTTCCCATATGTATGATCTCTTTGGAATACAGACCTAGTAATAGTATAAAAGGATATGAACAGTTTTATAGTCTTTTGGGCATAGTTCCAAATTGTTCTCCAGAATGCTTGGATCAGTTCCCAACTCCACCAACAATGCATTAGTATTCTAATTTTCCCACATCTTCTCCAGCATTTATAACTTTCCTGTTTTTGACATGTTAGCCAATCTGATAGGTGTGATGTGGTACCTCAGAGTAGTTTTTATTTGCATTTCTCTAATCAATACTGATTTAGAGCATTTTTCATATAAGTATAGATAACTTTAATTTCTTCATCCAAAAACTGCCTATTCATGTCCTATGACATTGTATCAATTGGGGAATGACTTGTATTCTTATAAATTTCACTCAGTTCTCTATATATTTTAGAAATGAGGACTTTGTCAGAGACACTGACTGTAAAAATTCTTCCTTGGTTTTCTGCTTCTCTCATAATCTTGGTTGCATTGGCTTTGTTTGTGCAAAAACTTTTCAAGTGTGTTGGTAAGCAAAATGGGTTCTTAGCACTCAGTTCAACCAAGTGCCCTTGAAGAGTTGGGCTTTTGTTTCCTTTGATTAGTTTAGCGTACTTCATTGAGTTTTACTAAGTGCTAAGCCCCAGGCTCTAACCACTATTAGGTGCTAAACCTATGTGGGTGTGAACCTCCCAGAGTCCTAAGGGGAGGTGCTAACTCAAGAGCCAATCATAGGAGCCTAAGCTCTGGTCATCCAGATGACATTTGATGGTGTCTGAAATGCTATAAGAAAAGATAGGGCCATTTGCTCAAGGATCTCACTCTTGGTGGCATGGAGACTCCGGGCAGCTATAGCTAACAGCCCTCCAGCTCATAAATCCAGATGCTGGGACTTTGTTAAATTCTAGTAACTATGAATTGGGATTTGAGTCAGACAAGGTCTGCCTGTTGATGTTTGTAATTTGTTTGTATTTCGCTCTGAAGTTCAGGGTGCTGGCTTTTTCCTCTGAACTAAGTGAATGATGTCTGTATGCTGGGTTAAAGTAAACTTGTCAACCCCTTAACATTGCTTTCCTTAGTAAAGCAGATCAAAAGAACCTGGGTGTGCTGGCAGCATTCTTGTTGTCAGGCTTGTGTTGGTTTTTCACCCCCGCAACAGTTGCTAGCTGGATTGTTGAAAAAATTTAATATAATCAAACTTATCCATTTTGCATTTCATAATGTTCTCTATCTCTTGCTTGGTCACAAAGTCTTCCATTCTCCATAAATCTGATAGGTAAACTATTCCTTGCTCTCCCAGTTTGCTTATAGTATCAGCCTTTATATCAAAATTGTGTAGCATTTTGACTTTATTTTGGTATACAGTGTAAGATGCTGGTCTGTGTCTAGTTTCAACCATACTATTTTCCAGTTTTCCCAACAGTTTTTATCAAATAGTGAGTTTTTATCCCAGAAGCTAGAGACATCAGGTTTATCAAACAATAGATTACTATAGTGACTGACTGCTGTGGCATGTGTACCTAACATATTCCTCTGATCCACCACTCTATTTCTTAACCAGTACCAAGCAGTTTTGATGATTGATGCTTTATAATACAATTTAAGATCTGAATTTTGTTATTATTTTTTCTAGCTCCATAAAAATAATTTTTTTGGAGTTTGATTAGTACAGCACTGATTAAGTAAATTAATTTAGGTAGAATTGTTATTTTTATTATATTAGCTCAGCCTACCCCTAAGCAACTGATGTTTTTCCAATTAGTTAAATCTGACTTTATTTGTGTGAAAAGTATTTTGTAATTGTGTTCACATAGTTCTTGGGTTTGTTTTGGCAAGTAGACTCCCAAATATTTTATGATGTCTACAGTAACTTTGAATGGAGTTTCTCTTTCTATCTCTTGCTCTTGGGTTTTGTTAGTAATATATAGAAATGTTTATGATTTATGTGGGTATATTCTATATTCTGCAACTTTGCTAAAGTTGTTTATCATTTCAAGTAGTTTTTTACTAGATTCTCTCAGATTCTCTAAGTATATCATCTGCAAAGAGTTATAGCTTTTTTTCTTCTTTGCCTATTCTAATTCCTTCCATTTCTTTTTCTTCTCTTATTGCTAAAGCTAATGTTTCCAGTAACATTTTGAATAAAAATGGTGATAATGGACATTCTTGTTTTACACCTGATCTTATTGGAAATGCTTCTAGCTTATCCCTATTACATACAATGCTTGCTAATGGTTTTAGCTAGGTGCTACTTATCATTTTAAGGAAGACTCCATTTATTCCTATGCTTTCTAGTGTTTTTAATAGGAATGGGTGTTGTATTTTGTCAAAAGGTTTTTCTGTATTTATTGAGATAATCGTAGGGTTTCTGTTAGTTTTTCAACATATAGTTATTTAGCAAGTTCCACAGGCACAGACTCCAAGGCACAAACTCATGATTCTCGCGGAGATGATCTTCCAAGTTTTTCCACATGAAGAGTAGCCATCCCAAGAGCTCTTTACAGTAGGACCAGATTTCAGAGACTATCTGGTTCAACTCATACATGATCAGGAATTTACTCCCCCCAAAGGGGTCATCTACTCTCACTTAAACACCTCTAAGGAAAGTAGACATCCTGAGGCATCTCATTACTTTTTTGGGTCACCTTTTCCCTTTTTGGATAGTCACTAATGGAGACAGAAATATTGTCTAAACAGTGAATTTCTACTCAAAGGTCATAGTACATTATCACTAAGATGTTTGTACCCCCAGTGGCTATTTAAAGTTGCTGACACTGTGTTGCCTATAGTTTGCCATTCCAGCACTATCATCAGCCCTATTCAGACATCATCAGAAGAACATGATAGATTGTGACATTCTGAAAGCTAGGTCATATTGCATGTGATATCACTAAGAATTAGGGCTAGAAGGTAGAGATAGAGTTTATTCAGAAAACACCTCTACCAGTATGAAATAACCCGCCCAGAACCAGCCAGTCAATTAATTTCACAGGATATTTATTTTTCAGCAGCTTAAGCCATTCCTGAAATCTCTATATCTCTATTCTCAGAATTAGACACAGTTGGGCATGGGGGGAGGAAAATGATTTCTACTTTATGTCTCACACATGGTCTGCACTTGACAAATAGTTGTATGAATGAATGAATGAATGAAATACTGATAAATGAGGCTTGATCCTTGTTCATAATTCAGTCAGCAAAACAAGTATAACAAGTGAAATGTCATTTGCCCCTCTGTCTACCTGAGAAGAGACAGATAGAAAATCTAAGAAAATATAAGATTTTTTCATTGACATGGGACATCTGGTATGAGAAATCAGTCTCAGTGAGCTCTCTCCAGGCAGAGACATGGGATTATTTCTGGCAGCCAGTAACCCAGTGACTCAGCCTTTTCCTCAATGCCCTCATCACCTCATGGTTTCTCAGACTGTATATCAGGGGGTTTAGCATGGGTGTAAGGATGGTGTAGAAAAGAGAAACTATCTTGTCATGGCCAGGAGCACGATAGCGCTTGGGCCTCAGGTAGATGAACATGGCTGCCCCATAAAAGATAGAGACAGCTGCCAGGTGGGATGAACAGGTGGTCAGAGCTTTTTGACGTGCCTGGGTAGAATTCATGTTGATCACAGCTCTCAGGATTTTGGCATAAGAAGCCACAATTATGGAGAAAGGGAGGAGCAGCATGAAGACACAGCAAGAGAAAAGCAGGGTGTCAAAGAGGGATGTGTCAGCACAAGCCAGCTTCAACAAAGCTGGTACCTCACAGAAAAAGTGATCCACTTCTCGAGAACCACAATAGGGGAAAGTCATGGCTGCCACTACCTGGATTAACCCATCTAGGGTTCCAAAGGCCCAGGAGCTACCAACAATCTGAAGGCACACCCGTTGGCTCATAAGGACATGGTA
>JAQQSZ010006822.1:0-13485 GCA_028646595.1 Phalanger gymnotis
GACCATTCAAACATATACATGATTATATTTGAGATCATAAATTCGGCCTTCCTACTACACCTGCTCAGCTCCACTGTGGCAAAATCGCTATGTTCCTTTGATCATGGAAAAGCAAATTGATCACTTATCTACATTATTTTTGGTTTTCACAGAGACAGAGACTAAGACTTCAGACTATTTTACACCTCAGGTTCTTTTGTTTCTCTTGGGTATATGGAAACTGTCAATGCACAAGTCTATTTCCTATGACTAAGTCATTTCAGAGAATAATCCAGTACACATCTATTTCTTGGAGAGGTGATAGACTTTAGAAAAATACAGCAACACAGACTGACAAAGGAAAACAAAAAGCAGTTTTGCATGACTGCATATATATATATATATACATATATATGTATATATATACATATATATGTATATATATACATATATATGTATATATATATATATGTGTATATATATACATATATATATGGGACTTCAATCCTGCGACTAGCAATAACTAGTAAGATCCAAACTGAGGCATTAGGCAACCAATGTTACATAGAGCAAACTTTCTCAGGAAGTAGAGTGATGAAATCAGAATGGCAGCTACCTCTGTATCACAGAATAGTTTTTTTTTCTGAGACTCATCTGGCCTTTAAAAATTCATGCAAAGGGGGTCTATCTGCCTTAGTTTGAAGTACAGCATCCAGTTCCCCATCCTTACCCCAATAAGGATCATAGACCCAAAGTATTATAGATCTAGACATGGAAAGGAACTAGTCAAACCCCCTCATCTTACCTACCAAACTGTTTAGGCAAAGGTAAGGGAAGTGAATTGCTCAAGGTCAGACAGTAAGTGTAAGAAGCTAGATTTGAACCCAGGTAGTATAAACTTGGGAATAGGCTATAGAAGAGATAATCTTTATGCTGGTTTGAATGGTACCAAGTCACCCTCCACTCTCCATTCTCTCTTTTCCTCTCTTCCTTACAATCTAATTCAATTAACTGTATGAGTATTGTCTCTCTCTTCTATCATATTATAGATTGGAGAGGAGGTGATAAGAATCAGCAGCTCTGACTTTCTTGTAAGAGATACAAAAACCTGATGGCAGGTGGGAAAAAATTAGGCTTTTCAAATATAGTATAATTTAGAGTTTCTATACATTTTGAGTCAGATGAGAATCTGAAGCAGCAAGTGGTGAGAGAGTAAATAAAATGAAATTCATTATGAACATTTGGAATTTGGAATTTCTTGGCATTTAATGTCTACAACAATTCCTCTCTTCATTAATTTTATGTATTCACTGTATTCATTGATTCTTTCATGTCAGTGCTAATTTGTCATTGATTATACAGTATCATATGAAAATGTAGATATTCTAGTTGATTATTGTCAACAGAATTTTGAATGCAGTCCAGATTAGACCAGTCTCTAGCTTGGGAATGACCAGAGCCTAAATGGTACAGGCCAGGGATGGGTGTGTCAGGACACAAAACAGCAGTATAATTCATCTCAGAGTGAGGAAAACAATTTGCAAGTGAGGAAACTCTCCCTTCCCCTGAGAAGGAGGGCTTAACTTGTTGGGGTACAGGCAATGCTTATATATACACTATATGTACATACATACATATATACATATATATGTACATATACATAGAGACACACATTATTTATGTATATATATGTATGTATTTGGCTGAACTATGACAGAATCATTCTTAGTTGAGTAGCAGTTTCCTACAACAGGCTCGTGTGTGGACAATGCAGGCATTTCTGGGTGCTGTGGGAACAGTCTCCAAGTTGGTCGTCTCACTGCAGGGTGTGATACCTGTTTGGTTCACTTCACTGTTACAAAGAACAGGGCTTGGGAGCAACTCAAGTAAGGTGATGGATGGTTCTCAGATGCCTGGGAAATAGGCAACAGTGAAAATCTGGTGCTTGGTTAAAGCGATACACTTTGCCAGAGGATGAGATAATCCAGAGCACAAAGGATTGCTGTTATGTCAATCTCAGGGCACAGCTTGGTTTCTGCGCCTTAGCTATGGGAAACAGGGCACTTCCAAAATATTTTGATATTACAAAGTTGTTGTCGATCTAAAGCTTGATATGTCTGTCAAAAATATGAAAGCAATCTGTCGAAGTATCATTTGGAAGAGCGTATGGAAAATCATAGCCATATTTGGAGAATTGTTATTTGTCCTTTCTCAGAGAGGACCAATGACATCATGAGGGCGATGAACTTGAGAAAGAGATGGATTTAAGTGAGGTATTGATGTGTGAAGTCATCAGCCTCATTCTGTCCTCTAGAGTAATCAGAGTCCAGTGGCAAGACAAAAGTCAAACGTCTGGTGATGTCCCAGAATGCAAGGGGTGACTTTGACATTTTTAAACTACGGTCTTTCCTGGATCTCGCTTTGTCTGACTCCACACCTATTCAATGATAAAGTGCTTATTCATTATTTAGAACACATATTCAACTTATTCTTGTGTTATACCAGAGGGCAGAACTAGAAACAGTTGGTAAAGGTTAGAATGGAGATTATAGATCAATAAAAGAAATGGAAAAAAATTTTAATACTTAGAACTAACAGTGGAATAAGTTGTCTAATAAGGATGTTTTTACTGGAATCTTTCAGTTTGGGGTAACTTTGTATTAAGGGAAAAAGTAGCAATTTTTTTACTGGTTATAAGATTATACTCAAGGACTTCTGAACTTTATCCTTCTTGTAGGAAGTCATGATTTTATGAGAAATTGAAGGCTCAAGGGAACTTGATGAGTAAAGCATTGAGGTGAGAAAATTCTTAGAAGTTAAATTATCAAGGAAAAACATTGCTTTAGGCATATATATCTAGAAGTGACTGAAATCTACAAAGTCCTTTGTATCAAAATTAGCAAGGCAGTTGGTAGCACTCATCACCCTTAAATTTATGAGTGCTACCAAAGTCATTCAACTAATTCCTGTGGGTTTTGCTGGTGTCACATATATTCTCACAAAGCTCATAATATTCACTGAGTCATAAATATTGTGCTGATAGAGACTGCATGTTACTGTGGCATATCTGTGTGTGCCAACTGAGTTTCAGTTCATATCAGCACTAAATTTATGGTCTTTTGAAAGTTACAAGCTGATAAAGCTTTGCATTTTTCATTGAGGTTTAGTGAGTACTGTATTTCATTATTCTTTTGATCACAGGAGCTATTAAAAGATTATTTGAGGTAATTTAGAAACAGAAGACACAGAAGTGACAAGATCAGCTGGTTATTCCTGCTGATTTATTTGTTTATTTAATTGACAGCAGTGGGATAGAGTGTTCTTATATTTTCCCCCATTCATTCTTTTTTTAGAATTGTGATTTAATCAAGGCAACTAAGTTCTAGAACTGAAACTCTCTGTACTTCTACAAATTGGTAACTTCTTAGTAACTTAATGATTTTAGAGAGATGACTGAGATAGTGAGAAAGTAATTGACATGCCAATGATAATATAATTAGTATATGTCAAAGGCAAGACTTGACAGCTTCCAAGTTCCAGAGTCAGACTTCTATTAACTATACTGCTTAGCCATAGGACTCTTGGAGCCTTATGTAAGAAACTGTTGCTGTTTAGGATCCAAATTAAAGGAGGATTCCTTGTATAAGGTCAAATCCTATAGGATCCCCTCAAAGAGATCTACGAACACTCAGAAGAGCTCATCCAGTAATCTTTGTTGAAAGAAAAAGAAAGATATATTGATGAAAAAGAAATATCCCTTGTCTGCACTATGACATATAGCTGGATTGTCATTTTAATGAATCAGTGTATCAGTGTCTATATCAGGGCTGTCCAATCTTAGGTTATCTTAGGGCTGCATTAAAATAAAATAATTATTCAAGGGCCACACCCAAAAAAATACAGTACACTAACAGAAAGTGGGGGAACCCGCATCATCAATATGACAGGCAAAGGGGTGAAGTACAAAAGCAAGCACAAAACAACAACACAACAGCATAAAAGTAGGTGCATAGTGACTAGTCTGCATGGTACAAATGGAATGCATCCCACAGATCAATTGAAAATTCCGTGCAATATGTTCCATCCATAATATTGCTTAAAAACACCAAAGAAACATCAATGAGATTATTTATTAGTGATGGAATTGAAAAATCTAGTACACATTCCATGCAAATTATTATTATATTTTTTTACTCATGAAAATTAAAACCCACAGGGAGGCCTCATAAAATTGCATGTGGCCCACAGGCTGTAATTTGGACAGCCCTGGTCTATAAGTATATGTGTTATCATATGTGTGTGCATGTGGGTATTTAATTGTATAAATATATATATATATATATATATATATATATATATAAATATATATATATATAAATATAAAATATTTGTATATGCATGCAAACATATAGAAATGTATCGTATATTTATATATATATATATAATATGGTATACATATGTCTATACATATGTACATACATACAAATATGTGTCCCTATAGATAAATCTATCTAGAGAGTGAGAGAGAATGAAAGAGAGAGAATGAGAGGGAGATATGGATAGTAGGTAGATACAATTGTATATAGATATCTATATATTCATATATAGACATCTCAATAAATGAGAGAGACAGAGGCAGAGAGAGACACATACAGAAAGAGACAGAGAGAGAGACACATTCAAAGAGTGACAGAGATAGAATTAGGCTACTTGAATAGGGAAAATGAGACTGCCTCAGAACTGAATAAGAAGATAGTATTCTGCAGTGTACTTGGGAAATTGGGTGTTTTTTTTTTTTTCAAACTAATTATCAACCACAAAACCCACTCATTTTAGTAATGCTCTTTGGTTGTGAATCCTAGAACACCATAGTCCCAAAAGAACCAATTTGTGGATGACCAAAAGAGAAATCAAGTGATACCTAGTAGGTACAAGTAGGTCAGTCCCAGCATTGCCCTATGTGTAAAAAGTGGCATAAGCAGTACCATCTAGGAAATATTTGAGATAATGTGGAGTAACAGACAGATTACTTGATTGGACCAACAGTACCCACAATCACAAAAAAAAAGATTGTGAATCTCAAGCACTTTGTGTATATAAACTATGGAGGATCTGTAGAGAACACAAACAAGAACTACAGAGGGCAAGAAGAAGTACATGGTGTTACCACTTCTGCAAGTAGAGGGAATACACACATCAGGATGATTAAGGGTCCACTAAATTATTGAATTATAAGAAACTTTTACATCCATTTCCAGAATAACTTGAGAGGCTCTTGTTTGTTAACTTTAGTCCATGACAAACATAAATATTCATCGGTTGCCAGACCTCATTATAGGGTCTTCACACTAAGGGAGGAATGGCATACTTATTTACAGGCTAATTCCACACTTCTTTTTGTGTAGTTATGCTATGTATGTTATGGCAGACTCATTCATAGTCTCAGGTGGTTTTAACTTTGGCAGAACTCACATGAAATTACAGTGAATGTTATGATGTTTTGGTCTCTAGTGAGTCAAGGACCATATTTTGGCTTAAATATTCTTAATAGTGCCAATTACAAATGCACATTTGACAAATGTCTTTGATGATGGTGATAGTTATGTTGATGAAATATTTATAAGTAATAATAAATTTTACTTTAGATATGGGAAAATTGATTTTGAGAAAGCAATTAAATATAATTTCCCTTTGAAGAACAACTTTGCTGTTTTAGCAAATTCTATTTTTAATAGAATTGATAGCTTGAATAGGGGCAGATGTCAGGGATTAATATGTAAGGCGGGGACTCAAATATTAGAAAAGTTAAGACATAGGTTTTCATATAGATTTTAAGAGGCTAAACAAAACATAGTCCAAGAACATAACAAGTATAAGAACAGGGAGTATAAAGTTATCCAAATCATTACCTAAATGCAAAATATAAATAGAAAATAATAATAGGTTTTGAATGAAAGTTCACACTTCCACATGACTGTAATTTGCCTCTATATATTTCTTGTCTCTGTCTCTATCTCTTTGTCTCCTGTCTCCCCACCATCCATCTTGACCTCCCTTCTATCCCCACTTCCTTCTTCCTCTCATGTTCTGCATCTCTCTTTTCTCTCTCAATCTGTGTCTGTTCATCTACCTCTGTCTATTTCCCTGTCTCCCTCTATTTCCCTCTCTCTTTCCGTCTCTTATCCCCATCCTATCTCTCTTAAATTACTACTTATTCTTTAAAGTCTGACTCAGATGCCACCTCACCTCCTTCAAGAGGTCATTCTTGATTTATCTGTCTTCATAGGTAGCAAATTTCCTCCTCAGTGATCCTTTTTTATTGAATATTTTTGTAACTCTCTTTTTTGTTGAATGTGTAACACTGTTTATTTCAGTAATTTTTGTTGGTATCTTCACCTATTAAACCATTACCTCCTCGAGGACAGGAATAAGACTCATCTAAACTTTCTTGCATACTAACCCCTCCTGCTTTAAGTCTAGTTGGAGATACAGAAATATGTACAAGAGGAAAAAAAAAGAATAGCATGTAATAACAAATTACTATAGATATTGAGGACTGTTATGAGAGTTCAGAGTAGAAAGTCATCATGTTATGGTATGCTATAAAATGAAAATAGTGGTTTAGGTAATTCATTCTAGAAGTAGTAAATAGAGTAGATTGAAGAAAGAGGCCAGATCAGCTATTATTATAGTAACATCATATGGGCCTATTTTCCACACTTTTAGGTAGAATGGATTCTCAGAAAACTTTGTGTTAAGTGATTCCATGAAGGACATATTATAATCAATATAGCTTTCCTTTATGAGTAGTAATAAAAAATAAAATAAAGCTTTTTTGTTTTGTTTCCTTGTGTTTTAGAATTCAGAAGACAATGACATCATAACTCATCTATTGTGGGTGTTCCAAGTCTCAAGTCACAGAAGAGGTTCAGAGAATTAAAAATAGGAATGGCATTCAAGTACAAAGTGATGATGATGGCAATTGTGATGATGTAGCCCAGATCTACTTCATAATTGATATCAACATGTGATATTTAGTTTCAAAGACCATTTTGGGGATGGGGTGTCAGGATCTATTCAAAATCATAGCTCACAAGGCTTCATCAACAGGCATACTTCAGTTTTATCAGATTGAGCAAGAATACAGTTTAATTTAAAGCAAAGGGGATTTAACTAAAATAGAAGACCAAGTTAAATAACAAGGAAAAGCACATTCATTTGAACAAGAGTGAGGGATCAGTCATAGACAAAACAATTTAATTTCTTGGGACTATCTTCTTTCTACTTACAATACATCTTAGCCTCTGAAGGTGATACTTACTATTTCTATGTCATCTGCCAGTCCAGTGATGTCATCTGTTAGGAGGCTTTCTCTTCTGCGTGGCTATATGCTCATTTTTCACTGAGTTGCTATTTGAACTGCTGTTGCTCTGTAGAGCCAAGCTCATTCTATGTCTTTTGCACTGAACTTAAGCTACCAAATGTCTGTCATCTCTGACAAACCTTGATAATGATGAGTGAATTTGTGTTTATTTACTTGGGTACAAATTCTATTGCCAGAAAGATCCTAGAACATATTGCCTGAGATTAAAAAATAATGGGCAAGAAAGTTAAAATCATGCGAGCACAGGTGATTGTTTCCACCACTGTTATGTTTCAAAAGCAAATAATAAAAAGCAGATATGACCATAGAGGTGATAGCATAATATGGCTGTAAGTGTGATAAATACCTACCACAAACCCAATCATTTTAGTGATATAGCTATTAATTAGGGTGCAAAGGATGATGTTATCTGACAAATGACAGAAGGCAAAGTTGTTTGATTTATCTTGTTCTCTCTGCCAAGAAGTCTGACTTTCAGAATGGAATCAGCAAAACAACAATGACTACTACAAACACGAGTAAGGAAATAAAAGGTTGCATCTAGCTACGCATTTCAATCAACATCCATGGACACAGGGGAAAAAAGAACACACCTGTAACATGTGATTGCTTAGTCACACCAATTATATTTAAAGAATGGGAAGAAGATAATGTAAAATTCAAGAAAGATAAATATTGTCCAAATTTTTAAAAAAAAAGGTTAGAATAAAGTGTTTCCTAATATAGACCAGAATCTTGAAATGTTCAATCAAGGATATGATTAGTGAATATTTAGAAAAGCCTGTAGTGATAACCTTAAGTCAGCATAACTTCATCATATCTGCCTAATCTCCATTTCCTTTGTTAACAGTTGTGTAGTCAACTTGGAAGGAGGTCTATTACATATTCCCAGGGATCTGTGCTTGATTCTGTTCTGCTTATTTTTTTTTATCTGTGACTTTGATAAAGACTCAGATGGAATCCACATCAATTCAGATGGGGCACAAACGTTGGAAGAATGGCTAATACATTGAATGGCAATGTTGGAATCCAAAACATACTGACATCCTAAACAGTGTTATGAACTTAAAAAAAAAGGTGGAATTCAATAAAGATAATTATGAAGTCCTATAATTTCTTTGATATGTTTCACAAGTACAAAATGTAGGGCTATATTTAGATATCATTTTATCTGAAAAATATGTGGTGTACAAAGAATGTTCAGTATAAGTTTGTTACAGGATGAGATAGCCCTCAAAACAAATTTGTTATTGTTTGGAATTAAGGGCAGGATAACTTTCAGGAATAAGAAAATGATAGTGGTCATGTGTTCTTCTCTGGTTAGACCATAAATGACATATTTATTCGGTTCTGGGCACCACATTTTAGGAAGGGTATTGATAAGTTGCAGAACATTCATAGAAAATCATGTAAAATAGTTAAGGGCCATAAGATCACTCATTTTGAGGATTACTGTAGAAATCTGGAAATGATTAGCCTGGAGAAGAGAAAATTCAGCTGAGGTATCATAGCTGTCCTCAGGCATCTGAAGATTTATGTTGTTGAAAACCTGGTTACATTATTCAGTTTAGTCCCAGATGGCAGAACTAAGAGAAATGAATAGGAAGTCAAAGAAGGTAAATTTAAACTTGATATAACTGAAAAATTTACTAACAATCAGAGCTAATTTCAAAATAGAATGTGCAGTCTTAGGTAGCTGTTATTTCTTGTTATTAGAATTTTTCAGTGAACGGTTGGAGAATATTTAATAGAAATGAAGGGGATTGAATTTTTTTTAAAAACATCGATCAAGTTGTCCAGCTGCTGATGTTCTTTCCAGCTCTCAAATTATAAAATCTTGGGAGTGCAAAGATACACATTCAGGATGTCTTAGAAATGCATTGCCGTTGGAGGTATTAGGCTAAGATATTAGATTTAGGCTAATCTTTGGAAAATAATCCTGAAACCCTGGATGCTAGAGTAAGATGAGGAGGAAAGAAAACAATCACTACAGAAAACAGTCACTGGTGACTAGGTTCAAGGTCACCTCATTTGTTACTTATAGAAACTTCTGTCACATGACCAGGCGGCTACCACCTCTGATCATTTCAGCTGACCATTGGTATTTTGTGGACATGATCCACTCTGGTACTGTCAGTGTCTGGAACATTGACAAACAGCTACAATGTGAGATAAAAAGGATTTGAACTCTGATACTGAGTAGTACTGGGAGAATAGAAAGAAGGAGAGAGGTGTGTGTAGGGGGTGTCAGGCAGCAACCTACAGAAGTCACAGTTAGGGAGCAAAATCAGGTCATGGGGCTAATATTCTACACACAGTACTATGACAAAATTTCATTTTCTGGCCTTCCTTTTGCAGCCATATGAAAGGCTAACAATTTAAAAATATCTTAAGGCAGCAGGACTTGTCCCAAATAGTGAGTTGATAAAAATGGACGTGAACCAATAGGATTAAAAGGAAAATAGCCTCCCTGGATTCCAATTCATTTGGAAATATTTATTTAAGTGCACAGAATACAAGAAGTATCAGGTAAGTTAAAGAGAATACTGTAGGTATATATTATATATTTCTTTGCGTTCTGCCTTCTAATCCCCTTCCTAAATTTTAAAATATTTTCTGCACAGATTCAGATTTTGAATGAGTCTTTACTTTCTGAATAGTCACAAAATGTGTATTCATCTTATTGCTAAGTTGTTAAAGATGCTTCAGAACCTCTGATTCAGCTCCCTCTGAGCAGTGTGCTGAATTAACACAGTCAGCTGGCCAATAAAACCTTGAGAGGCCTGTAGTTCCGATTGAAGTGATACAGTGAAGTGTGCAAATGAGCTCAAATGAATGGCTTGGATACTGTTTGTGCTTGGCAAATTAGTTACGTAAAGAGTGGGGGGAAAATGTTGCTATACTCATCCTCCCCAAGTGTGCTCGGCTTGTTCAAATATTTCTCATGAAGAAGGGGGTTGTGGATTGGAAACCTTGTTTCTGCATTTGGAGGGAATAGAATTGTAAATAGCTTTGATTCTCCACACACACAATTCCAAATCAGAGCTATTCGCAATTTAATTCAGTACATTATAATCCCAAATCAGAGCTCTTTACAATTTCATCAACCCCAAATATGAGGGAGAGGGGCAGAACCAAGAAAACGATATACAGTTCATTCATTCCCTATATTGTAAATGCCTACTAAGTGCAAAAAACTATTCTCAGCATTGTGAGCAATATGTAAAAAGAATGTCTATTGCCTATAAATGCAAACTCTCTCTCTCTCTCTCTCTCTCTCTCTCTCTCTCTCTCTCTCTCTCTCTCTCTCTCTTTCTGTGTGTCTCAATCTTTCTCTCATCTCTCTTCATCTCTCTGTCTCTGTCTCAGTCCTCTCATCTCTCTTTATCTCTCTGTCTCTGTGTTTCTGTATGTGTATCTCTTTGTCTCTATCCATACCTTCTTTTCTCCCTCTCTTAACTGAAAGGGAAGATATATGGATCTGGTACATGAATTCAATTGTTTTCAACAAATATTTGTTAAGTAACTAATATGTGAAAGGTGTTTGTACAAGGTGTTGAGGAAAAATCCAAGTTTATCAAGTAGTTCCTTCCATAAATCCAGATCATCAACTATGTAAAACTCATAATGTTAGAGGATTGTCAAAAGCTCAGATAATCTATGTGAGTTACCTATGTTTAAAGAGAAATGAATTGTAAGAGATGGGATTTGGATGCTATATCTTCTTTAATACAAATCAAGCATTATTTTGTTATCTGGCACTTCAAATACAATAACAAAAAACAAGGTCCCTGGCCTCAAGAAACTTATATTCCATCAGATGAGGATCATAATTGTTTTTTATATAGAACAGGAAATTTAGGCAAAAAAGGGAAAAAAAAACATTAAAAGATCATCAGAGGCAAGGCACGTTATTAAGAAGAATGAAAAAGAATGAGACAAAATGGCATTGTGTTGTAATCTACAGAGCATTGGATTAGAAGTTGAGAGAGATTTGGGGTTACTCACTCCAACATGTTCAAGCTATGTGACTATGGCTAAGTCATGATTTACCCAAGCATTACTTTTTTATATGTAAAATCTTGATGTTCATTCATATATATCTCTTAACACACAAACTTATGACAAAAGTGCTTTGTAAACCTCAATATGTTTTATCAGGGTGAGTTATTATTACTGAGTTGAAGAAAGTTTAATGAAAAAGATTATTGTGTAGAACATTAGGACTTTGTATTGATTAGTGGGAGGAGTACTCAGTTTGAAAAGAAAGCACTTGGGTATAGATATTATTTTGCTATTGATTTTTAAGTGAATTATTTTGAATAAGTCACTTTAGTTCTTTTGTTCTGTTACCTTTTTTTGTGAAATGAAGTTTTTAGATTAGATAATCACTAATGTACTTTCTAGTTCTAAATCTAATGAATCTAAGAAAGAATGTAGTAACCATAAGTCCATTTGGAACAAGAGTTCTTAACCTGGTGTCTCTAAATTTGTCTTTTCTTTTTTCAGCATTTTGAGAAATGTATTTCAGTATAATTGTTTTCCTTTTTAGTCCTCATATATTATTTTGTTTTATTTTATTTTATGGGCAACTAGATTCAAGGAAAACTCCTCTTCCTGAGTTCAAATCTGGTGTCAGACACTTACTAGTGTGTGATGCTGGGCAAGTCACAAACCTGTTTGCCTCAATTTGTCTTCTATAATATGAGCTGTAGAAGGAAATGGAAAATTACTATCTTTATGAAGAAAACCTTTAATGGGGTTACAAAGAGTCAGAAATGACTGAAAAGGTGTACATAGGCTTTGCAAGAATGCCCAAGAGGACCATGTCAGAAAAAATGATCTCTGCATTAGAAAGAAGTAGCTTAAAATTCTTCCCTTTGGAGGTTTATATTGCCAAGATGTTTATAAGAAATTAAGCCTGATTTTCTTCAATGCTTTAGCTTCTCTGTGCCTTATTTTAAGGCCCAACAAAGATTTCTCAGGAAGTAAAGGGAAATTAGTTTCTAGGAATCTATTACTTAGTTATCTAATTTATTACCAGGAGAGTCATGTTACACATGTTTAGAGAAGAAACTCTTTTTTGCACGATCACGCAATGGCAGAACCAGGAATAAAGTGAAGGTGTGTCTGTTCAGAATCCTCTCCATAAAAATACCCTACTTTTGAAAGATGGAAAACTCACTCAGTTTTTTTCTCAGTAACTTAGGTATGGAGGAACCCAAACAAAACAAGCTTAGGTCACCTTTGTCAAGATGGGTTTCTACAACATTAAATTGTACAACAGACAGCATCTTTATTCAAATATTATTTATTCCTCTAAATTCTCACTTGACAGAGAAATCTGTTTATTTTCATAGACAATACAAGAGATTTCTGGCTTTTTTTGTTAGAATGTCATCTAGAAATACCTGGTTGTCTTCAATTATTGAAAGTAACAATTTCCTGTTCTCATGGTATTTGTTCATATTAATTCCTCATATTTTACATAAGATGTCCCTGAGTACATTATTTATATTAGAAAGTTCCTGAAGTAAACAGAAATTTGGGTGGGAAATGTATTTTGAGTCTTTGCAAACATTTTTTAATGTTATCCTTTTACAAAATATAATGATATTCTTATAGTTAAGTCAAGTAAAATAGTTTCTAGGTACCTATGTGCCAGGCATTGTGAAAAATCCTAGAGAAAGAATATAAGTTTATTTTGGTAAAAGACTTAGTGTCTCTAGTATCTTTCATAATGCCTTGCTTAGTGCCCTGCACAGAAAAGGTATTTAATACAAAGATATTAACACTTTATTTTATTTTTTTAAATGAATTGAACTGAATTTAAGAAGCTATCTAGGGGGCGGAGCCAAGATGGCGGCTGGGAAGCAGTGACTGGTGTGAGCTCCCCACCAAGTCCTTCCAAAAACCTATAAAAAAAATGGCTCTGAACCAATTCTAGAGCTGCAGAACCCACAAAGTGGCAGAGGGAAGCAGGGCTCCAGCCCAGGACAGCCTGGATGGTCTCTGGGTAAGGTCTGTCCCACACGGAGCTCCCAGCCCCCAGCCGAGGGGAGCAGAGCTGAACCGCTGAACCCAGCGCGCACGGCGCAAACAGACCAGACGCAGACCTACCA
>JAQQSZ010006823.1:0-13485 GCA_028646595.1 Phalanger gymnotis
CCTTAGCTACAGCTGCCAGGAGTCTCCTCATCAACACCATCTCAAGAGCCCTTAAACAAATTACAAACAGGTAGACCCAATACAATTCATAGTTACCAACATCTAGGTTCAGCCCGGGAGCTCAAAACAAAGGCTGGCCCAGAGTCATGCGCCACCACTGCTTCGGCAAAGAGCTCCAAGGAAGAAGAGGCCAACCCCTGGCTTTTACATCTTTTCGACCTAAAATCGTCACAAAGAGTCCCACTTAAATCCACGTGGTCTAAGAGCCTCTGCTGTCCCAGACATGTAAACTAGGCCCTCCCTGGAGTTAGCCCCACCTTGGGCCCCACCTTGGGCCCCACCTTAGTTGCCAATCCACACCCACATAGGTTTTACACCTAATAGGGATTCGGGCCTGGGGCTTAGCATTTAGTAAGATTCAATGAAATAGCTGAATTACTCAAAGCAAACAAAAGCCAAACTCTTCAAGGGCACTTGTTGAACTAAATGCTAAGGAGCCCATTTTGCTTACCAACACAAAATTTTAGCTCCAATATTTACTATTTGTGTTATCTTGACCAAGTTACTTAAACTCTCTGGAGCTCATTTTCCTTGTCTTTTAAGTGAAAGGGTTGGACTCTAGACCAAGAGCTTACTAAAGTAACTTCCAGCTCTACTCTGCGAACTTATGAACTCTTAGATATTCTATTTGCTGAGTAAATTTGAGAAAAATGTTTATGCCTCAGTTTCCTCATATGAGAAATGGCACAGAAAAGGCACTAATGTCTTTAATTCTTTTCCTCTTCACACTATACCTCATGCATGGTGAGCCAAAATATATACTGAATTTAGAATCAAAAGACATAGATTTGAAGTCTGGATTTACTCATAGCTGTGTAAAAGGCCAAATCATTTCATCTTTCTGGGTCTCAGTTTCTTCATTTGCAAAATGAGAATCTTCCAGATACCTCACAACTCTGAAGCCAATGGTCTTGTCACCTAATTCAAGTTCAGTGACATTTCTTTTTCATTGAGAGAAGCTTTTCTGTCAAAACTTGTTTTAAAGAGATACAGAGATCCATCCCCTTCTCCATCTTTGCCTCCTTGGGATGTGACAGAGTGTGGACAGGATCCCAAACTCATTTGAAAGCATCCCATATATTATGACAGATATGAATATTACCTTTCCAGAATCTCTCCCATATGTATAACTTTTGTCAAATTGCTTGCCTTCTTATTGAAGGAGGAGGGGAGAGAGGGAGGGAGAGAATTTGAGATACAAGATTAAAAAAATAAATATTAAAAATAGATACCTGTTTGTGTCTTGTAGTAGCCATCTCTAAGGCAGTGGAGGAGGGAAGAAAAAAAGAAATTTACATAATTTTGTTGTATATTTCAAAGGAATAGCAAGTTTTGCATAGTAGATTTGCAGTTTAATGTGTGACCATATTTTTATTGTACTATGTAATAGAAATGTTTGTTTTATTCCATGAATTAAAAATAAAATTTAAAAAATGTTAAAAATTGTTGTTATATGTAATTGGGAAAAAATAAAATATTACAAAAAGAGAATTTCTCCTTCTCCACTGGTTTTCCTTTAATGTTTTGTGGCACGGCCCTGTGTTTCTGGAAGCTACTCCATTCTACAACTGCTATCAGGTCCTAATAGCTGGAAAGTCTTTGAGATTGGGTCTAGTGATGGAATGTGCATCTTTCTAGCCCTAATAGGCTCTTCATCAAAGGTTAGCTACCAGGAGATAATTTTTCTAGACCAAGCAACTACTGTGGGGTTGAAGTGTTGCAGGCCAACTCATATGGATTAGATCACAGATCTTCAAAAATTTTGAAGACAGAGAATCTGTCCCATTATCTGACTGTTCTTGTTGCCAGAATTTTTTCATATTAATTCCTGTTCTTCCCATCCATAATTTCATTCCATTAATTCATCTTCTTATGTGATAATGACTCATCTCTCTCCTAGGTATTTGAGATTTTTCAGATGCACGTGAATGGTTCCCATTCAACCTTTGGCCAGCTTCGCCAAGTGACTCATGTTTATTAAATTCTCACAATATACACCAGATACACACATTCCTTTAAACCATTTCCTTTTTTCTCTTCCCTGGGCTCTTCCAGTGTATCCATGTGCATCTGGCATTGAGGCACATTTTGAGCCAAACATGTTATTTCATTTGTACTCTCAGGAGGCTGTAGTCATAGTCATAATGATAGCTAATATCTGGGAAACTCATTCCACACATTATTTCATTTGATTCTCACATTTACCTAGGAAGGTAAGGAATGAAAGTATTACTACCCTGAATTTACGGTTGAAGAAATTGAGGCTCATTAAGAGCAAATGACTTGCCCAAGTTCTACAACTAATTTGTGGCATGGTATAGCTGTGATTTGGGCAAAATCCATTACCCTTCATGATGCCTTCCAAGGAATGGAGAACTATTATTAGCATCAGGTTCTCTGACAGTGTGTGATTTTTTCTAAAGGTCAAATTGACTCACAGAATCTTAGTCTTACAGAATTTTAGACTTACAGAATTGTAGATTCACAGTATCTTTGGTTTATAGAATCTCAGAGTTGAAAGAACTCTCAAGTTCATATTCCATAGTCTCCTTTCTAAATGACTGGGTTGGCAGGAGAGGGACAGAGACAGAGTCAGAGAGACAGAAAGACAGAGAGAAAGAGAGAGACAGAGAGAGAGACAGAGACAGAGAGAGACACACAGAGACACAGAGACATAGAGAAACACACAGAGAGAGACTTTTAAAGACAGAGAGAGACAGAGAAAGACAGAGAGGGACAGATGGACAGAGCCAGATAAGACAGAGATAGCTACACAGAGATAAATTAAACAGAAAGAGTTCTTTTTTCTCACCAATCAAGCTCGACTACCTTCTTTCCTTTATTTACCCCCAGTACTCACTTTCACTTTCCAATTCCCATTTTGATCTTTTCTTTTCAAGTTTATTACCCTACCAATTCACTATCTTAAACTGAGGCTTTTCCTTGCTTGAAAGATTTTGCATTATTTAGGCAGAATATTATTTTATGTCCTGGTCATACAGTGAAATGCTTAGTGATGTCTATTATGAGTAATTTATTTTGAAATTCCTTAATGAAGCTTCCCTTAGCTTAGATTCATTTATGAGATGCAGTAACCTGTATTCTATAAGCCTTTCCAGCTCACTTCAATAATAACAATAACTCATATTTATACAGCATTTCACATATATTATCTCATCTGATTTTAATAACCACCTAATGATAAAAGTGTTATTAGTTGCCCTGTTTTACAGAAGAGGAAACAGAGGCTTGAGTTTTCCCAGTGTCACACAGCTAATCTGTGTCTGAGATGAGATTCAAAGCCAGACATTTTAGTGCAAAGTCCGCCGGATTTAGAGTCAAAGGTCTTGGGTTCAAATCTTAGCTCTGTCACATACCCCTTGTATGACCTGGAGGGAAGCCTTAGCTGATTTTTAGTTTCCTCATCTATCTAATGAGGAAGAGTAGACAGATGACTTCTGAAGTCCCTTTCATCTTTAAACCTATAATCCCATTTCTCAATTCAAATGGGACACTTATTCAGATCCTACTGTATGTTGAGCACTGAAGGAGATTCAAAATTTAAATATGACAAAGTTACTATCCTCTTGTAGATTATAGTCTAGGAGGGGTAAAAGGCACAAATACTGAAAACTACAAAATGTAATATTCTACAATAAGTGAGTTAGAGAATTATTCAGCAGGCTGCTATGTGAGGTCAAAAAGAAAAGGTCACTAAGGTGATCAGGGAAGAAGAGAGAAGGTAGCATTTGATTATACTTTAAAAAATGTGCAGAAATTTGAAAAAAGAAGAGAGGAAAGGAGAACATTCTAGAAAAAGGGAACAGTATGAGCAAAAGTATGGAGCTTAGAAAGTAGTAGTAATGAGTTCTTGGGGGAAAATAAAGGAGAGAGAGTAGTTCGGTTGGGTTGGAGATAAGAATTTATGGCCAGGACAAGGTGGCATAAAACTGTAGAAGACCTCAAATGTTAAGCATGGAAGATAGAGTTTTATTCAATAGGTAATAGGGAGATACTGCATTTTTTGAACAAAGATACGAAGTATATAAGGAAAATTGGTATTGTAGGCAATACATGGTCTGGAGAGGAGAGAGAGAGATCTCTCTCCTCTGGGAAGACGTGAGAGGAGAATATTGAAAAGGTCTGACAGGTGGTAATGAGGGCTTTCAATAAGGAAGTGGCAATGGTAATAGAGAGGAGGGAAAGGGAGAATCTAAGGAGATATAATTGCATTTTTATTCCTATTTTTATCCTATTTTATTCCTATTCCCTCTTAATGTTAGCTCCTTCCCTCTGTTGATTATCTCCAATTTACTATATATGTATGTACACATATAGTACATATATAGCATATATGCATGTACATATATAGAACATATGTACATATGTGTTGGGTATCTTGTTTTCATTCTATCTCCCCCATTAAACCTGGAACTCCTTGAAAGCAGGGACCATCTTTTGTTTTTCTTTCCCAGTGCCCAGTGCCTGGCACATAGTAGGTGTTTAATAAAAAAAAAATTATTGACTGACTTAGAAATTTTTTTCACTTATTTCTTATCATGAAATATTTGGGAGTCTACCTTCCAAGGCAAACCTAGGAACTATATGAACACAATTATAAAATGTTTTTCACACAAATAAAGTCAGATCTAAACAATTGGAAAAATACTGACTCCTCATGGGTAGGCTGAGCCAACATAATAAAAATGGCAATTCTACCTAAATTAATTTAATTATTCAGTGTCATGTCAAACTAGCAAAAATTATTTTATAGAGCTAGAAAAATAAACATAACAAAATTCATTTGGTTGAACATAAGGTCAAGAATCTCAAGGGAATTAATGAAAAAAGTGAAGAAAAGTGGCTTCTCTGTAGCAGATCTCAAACTATATTATAAAGTGATAATCATCAAAACAACTTGGTATTGGCTAAGAAACAGACTGATGAATCAGTGGAATAGATTAGGCACAAAATACATAGTGATAAATGACCATAGAAATCTAGAGTTTGACAAACTCAAAGCTTTTGGGAAAAGAATTCATTCTTTGGTGAAAGCTTCTGGGAAAACTGCAAAATAGTTTGGCAGAAACTAGATATAGTCTAAAGTTTCACACCATAAGGTCAAAATGGGTACATGATTAGAACATAAAGGGTGATAGCATAAGCAAATTAGGAGATGATGGAAGAGTTTATCTGTGAGATCTATGGATAAAGGAAGAATTTATGACCAAACAAGAGACAGAGAGCATTATGGGATTTAAAATGGAGAATTTTGATTATACTAAATCTTTTTTGCACAAATAAAACCAATGCAGCCAATATTAAAAGGAAGGCAGAAATTAGGGGAAATTTTTATAGCAAGTATCTCTGATAAAGGCCTCACTTCTCAAATTATAGAGAATTGAGTCAAATTTATAAGAATACAATTCATTCCCCAATTTCTAAATGGTCAAAGGATATGAACAGACAGTTTTCAGATGAAAAACATCAAAGCTATTTATAGTTATATAAAAAAAAGTTCTAAATCAGTAATGATTAGAGAAATGCAAATTGAAACAACTCTGAGGTACTCCCTCACATCTATCAGATTGCCTAATATGACAGAAAAGAAAAATGAAAATAAAGAAGAGGACATAGCTGAATTGTTTCAAACAGCCCACATGGGACTCACTTGTGACTCAGGTCCATTAAAGCTCTCCCCACTCCATCTCTCCTAAAAAGAAAAGGAAAATGACAATTCGGAAGGGGTATGGGAAAAAGATGTGGGAAAATTAGGACACTAATGCACTCTTGGTGGAATTGTGAACTGATCCAACAAGAGCAATTTAGAACTATGCCCAAAGGATTATAAAGCTGTGCATACCCTTTGACCCAACAATACCACTGCTAGATCTGCATTCCAAAGAGATAAAAAAAAAAGAATCCATATCTACAAAAATATTGATAGTAGCTCTTCTGTGTCATGGCAAAAAAAAATTGGAAATTGAAGGGATGTCCATCAAGTGGGGAATGGCCGAACAAATTGTAGTATATGATTGTAATGGAATATTATTGTGCAGAAGAAATGACAAGCAGGATCATTTCAGAAAAACCTGGAAAGACTTACATGTACTGATGTAAAATAAAGTGAGCAGAACCAGGAGAATATGGTACATAGTAATAACAATATTGTACAACGATCAACCATGAATGACATATCTATTCTCTTCAATACAATGATCTAAGAGAATTCTGAGGGACTCATGATGAAAAATGCTATCCACCTCCAGAAAAACAACTGCTAGAATCTAAATGCACATCAAAGAATGTTTTTTTTAATTTAATCTTAAAAAAATTTTCTTGATGTTTAATGGGGGAGGGGAGGAATCTGTGTTTTTATTTATAACATGACTCATATGGAGATGTATTTTGCACGACTGTACAGGTATGTCCTATGTCAAATTGAATGCCATCTCAAGGAAGGGACAGAGGAAGGAGAGTGGGAGAGAATTTGAAACTCAAAATTTAAAATAAAAACAAATGTTAAAATTGTTTCCACATGTAATTGAAAAAAAAGATAAAACAAATAAAATCTTATCATGAATAAATGCTATTCCATAGAGTCCATTTCCTATGTGTGAAGGTGGTTTCTTAAATACCAAAACAAGAGCACTGATTTATTACTATTGTCCATCAATGGTTGTCTCCATAAAGGCACCTGTCTCATTCTTCACTCATATCCTATTTTTTTCAACTTTTCTTGTGCTCTAGTATAAGCAAGAAATTTATTACTGGGGCAGACAGTGAAGGGACCAAATATGATGATCTTCAAGGCAAGTCAGAGAATAGTTTTGGGTATCCTGACTTCTATAAGTCAATAGATCACTCCATCAATGAATTGATTCATAAACCATCTCCTCATAGGCATTAGAGCTGGAAGGCACCTTGTAAATTCTAAGATCTTAGAAGATCATAGATTTAGACTCAGAAGTAAACTTAGAGGTAATCAAGGCCAACCCTTTTATTTTACAGAGGAAGAAACTGAGGCCCAAAGAGGCAAATGACTTGTCCAGCATCACACGGGTATTAAGTGGCAGAATTGGTATTTGGCAGAATGGGAAGGTAAACCCAGATCTTTGGAGTCCAAGTTCAGTACTCTTTTTCCACTGCCACACAGGTACCCCCAACTCCACAGCTTCTGTTTTTGGTCCCTTACAAGAGGCTATGAGCAAAAGGGAGCCCATCTTTCCCATGTCTTCAGAATCTCCACAGAAAGGTTATAGTATAATCTCTTTAATTTTTTTTTTCCTGCCTGAGTCCGATTTAAACCTATATTAATAGCCTTGTTTGGCCTATAAAAGCACAAAGGTCTCCTTAGACCTTCTAATCCTGGGTAATTAGGGTTTTCAATCAGGCCAATGTTCTTTTTCTAATGGTAATTTTGGCAAATAGCAGGTAATTATAGCTCATTGAGGAGCGATAGCTCACTAGGGACCTGCTAGTGCCAGCCTAATTGATTCCCAGTGAAACAATAGCATTTTTGTTCTCCAATCATCTTTTGTTATTTGGAAAGAGGCATGGGGACAGTGGCCTGCAGTCACTAGGGTCTTAGAAGTCAGACCTCCTGACTGGTTTCAAAAGTTAATGAGCATGTGTCAGAAAATTCATACTTAACCTCTTGGGCCTCAGTCTTCTGATCTGTAAAATGAGGTTAATAATAGCTCTGTGGCCATAGACAAGTCACTTAAGGTCTCCGAACCTCAGTTTCCACATGTAAAATGAAGGAGTTGAACTAGAAAATTCCTAGTTCCTATTTTGACATTTCATGGTCTATTTTTTAATATTTTATGTCCTAAAGCCCAATCCAGTTATTACATTCAATGTTTTAGGTTTTAAGTACCCTTCTAAGTTCTACCATGGGAGCAGGCTAGGTGGCACAATAGACAGAGTGCTAGGCCTGGACTTAGGAAGTCTTATCTTCCTGAGTTCAAATCTGGCCTCAGGCACTAGCTGTGTGACCCTGAGCAAGTCACTTAACCCCATTTGCCTCAGTTTCCTCATCTGGAAAATGAGCTAGAGAAGGAAATGGCAAACCACTCCAGTGACTTTCCCAAGAAAACCCCAAATAGGGTCACAAAGAGTCAGATACTACTAAAAATCAACTAAACAATAACAAAAAGTTCTATCATGTAAGGGTCAAACGAAATAATGGGAAAAGGCATATTTCATATTCTTTCTGTACATTAATCTTAGTCACAACTGTATTTTCATTCATTTTTATCAAACATAACCAGTTCCACAAACAACCAAACTTCCACATTTGTAAGCATAGTCACAAGATTATTCCATACATCTGAATAAGGAGAAAACGACTAAGCTGGAGTGAATTATGGAGTTCATCACTCCAAACTCTCACTTTACAGTTGAGAAAAGTGAAGTCAAAGAGGAGACAGACTTGCTCATGTTCACATAGTGAGTAGTAGAGCCTTACTTGAACCCAGCTTGTCTAATACTGAGGTCAGAGTTTTATCCGTTAGACCTTATAATTATATGGGTCCAAAGAGCCTGAAATGGTGGATGTGCCTCCAAAAAGCAAATCGCTGGAAGCATCTGATTCTCCATGTCCAAGGAGGTCTGGATGAGTAAGGATTTGACTGCATTCTCTTCATCTGAGCTATTCAGTTCTGTTCAATTCAATAAGTTCTTAGGAGGTACCCATCATATTCAAGGCAATGGGGACACAAAGGGAAAAAGCAGCCCATATCCTGGAAGAACTTGCAGTTTACAGAGATTCAGATCCCTAGAGGGTTATCATTTCTATGTTCAGAGTTCACCTTATTTTGACCAGGTTAATGAACTTTGGAATTTTTTGTTTCTCCTTGGTGAAGGAATACGCTTCACTTCTGATATGACATAATAAGTAAAAGTTTGATATCTCTCCTTTCTGACTGTAGAAAGAGCACCAGGCATCTGAAAAAGCACAATTTGTTTATTCATTCATTTGTTCCATTCTCCCTTCCTTCACCCAGTGGCAATGCCCAAGTTACCCCACCCTAGTTATGACTCTCAGCCTGGGATGTGTGAATCAGAAAGAGAATGAATAATCAATTCTGGAGTAGAGCAGATCTTTAAACATAGTAATCCCAATGGCTCAATGACTGAAAAGGTCAGAGTCTCAGCTCCTAGAGCTTCTCAAGGTCAGCTCAAGACCAATGACATTTAGATTACAATAGGAGGAATCTGAGGACCAAAGGAACAATGTCCTCTTAGGATGGAAATTTGTAGAATATGGTCTCCCTAGAGAAAATGAGGTCTTCAACCCATCCATGAATTAGGCAAGTTCTTATTACTTTGCAGGGTGGTGAGGAAGTAAATGAGATACTGTTTGTAAAGACAATGTGTAAATATGTCAACATTACTCCCCTCTTCCTCCTCCTCCTCTTCCTCTTCCTCCTCCTCCTCTTCCTTCTTCTTCTTCCTCCTCCTCCTCTTCTTCTTCTTTCCGCTTCTGCTTTTTCCACTTTTTCTGCTGCTTCTGCTTCTGCTTCTTCTGCTCCATCTTCAAAAAAGGTATACTCAAATTAATGTGGCCTTAAAATTTTGAAGGTTAAGTCAATGGAAGAGAAACTTTAGAACACAGTGGAACACAAGTAGGTCCTATCATTTGAGACAAGTTTTTAGTCTGGCCTCAGTGATTGACAATGTCTGCTATTGAGGAACCATTCTATTTAAATGTCGAGAGTCACATCATCTCTGGGTAAATTCTTTAGCCTTGAAAATCCACTAAACAAAACCACATTTAAAAATTGCCCTCAATCTCATGTAGCCCCTTTCTACTACACACAGTGGGGGATTGTTAGAAAAGAGAGCCAAGGGTGCTAAGAGTTACACAGATTTTGGACCATCTAGAAATACTAATATAATACTAATTTAATTGTTGTTACTTTGCATATGAGGTCTTTCTTTGTCTAGTAATCAAATTGAAGAACTAGGAGACTTAAACCATATCAGTATAGTACTGGCATTTTCACTCTAAATGACACTAGAAGACTTAAGATAATTACAGCAAAATGAACGAATAAAAGAGTGAATGAATGAATGAAAAGGCATTTTTAAGTACATACTATGTGCAAAGTTCTGCTTTAAGCTCTGGAGATACAAATGCGAAACCAAAATTGTTTCTGCTTTCAAGAATTTCATATTTTAGTAGTGGGCGGCCATATATTTCAGCTACAAGTCAGATGGGAGGCCCTGCGATCTTTAGGATTCAGTGACAAAGCAGGTGATAATGCATTTTCTTTAATTCCATTTCCATTCATAAAGCCATATTGATTTCTAATGTTGAAACATTGGTTGTGCCAAGGACTGTGATGATAAGAACATTTTTTGTTTTTTTTAATCATCAGTGCCTGCAAGGGCAGTTGACAGGTTGAATCTCCATAAAGGTTGGTCTCCTGGATGATGGGGAATGGGGGGCTCATAGAAGGTTAGGTAGGCTTGGGCACTGCAAGGCTCTGGATCTTGTCATTGGCTCTACTGGTCTCATTTTGTATTCAAAGGAAAGAAGAATTTTAATTTCATAGGATATTTGGTCATGTTGCATGATGGTGTTCATGATGAGAAAAAATAAAAACAGACCATGATAAAGATACTTATAGCTTCTATACCACCACATGTTATAGAGGATGAAAAGGTAGAGAATGCCTATAAATAACTGATTAAGATGCTTTGAAAAATGACATCATGGAATGCCATAATCTCCAAAGAAGCAAAATCATAGGTGACCCAAGTTGACTACCACATATTACCAAAGATGACTTGTATGCAAAAGGGGGCATAAGCTATCATAATGTTGTAGATTTTTAAGTTGGAAGGGACCTTAGAAATCATAATTTCTCACCTCCTGTTTTCATCAGTGAAGAAACAGACCAATAGAAATGACATGACTTAACTAGGGTAACAAACCCAGTTCTTCTTGACTCCAAGTCCAGCGCTCTAACCAGTACGCCAGGATGATTGGAAAAGAGAGTAAACAGCTCATGTAATAGGAACAAGGACTGGCCTGGCACACACTCAACGTTAAAAGGTCAAGAGATTAGTCTCCATTGGGTTGGGTGGAGCTTTTGGGAGGCTTTATGGAAGGATGTGGACACGATTCACATAGGATGAAAATATATGAATGGGTTGAAACTTACACTATTGTAGGAAGTGATAATATCAATGAAATAAGAAGCCATATGTATAGAATTTACTAAAATAAACAATATTGTGCTAAAAGTCCTTCTTTGCTGACTTCATCACTTGGTGATGATTTGGGGCTCTTTCTTGGTGAAAGAAAAACTGACAGGTCCTACTGGGCTTGAAAAATCTTGAAGTATTGGCCAGAACTCTCTCTCTCTCTCAATCTCTCTCTCAAACCAACCTAGGTAACTATGAGGAAGTTAACGCCAGAAGACTGACCACCGGACCATATCCCCTTGTGGAAATCTGCCTCCTAAAGTATGAAGGAGTCATCAACTGCTTCAGTGGAGGGTATGCCCACAGAGAAGAAATCACAAATGGTTGAAGTGGTGGATTTAGTTTTGTTGTGTTGATGGTAGTCCAACTTCTGCCACCAATGGGCTAGTTCTGTGACCTTGGGCAGGTTACTTCCTTACTCTGGGCTTCCATCTCTATTTCTTTAAAATGAAGTGCTTGGACTAGGTAGTATCTAAAGCTCCTTCTAGCTCTGCATTCTATGATTCTATAAATTTACTCTCTAGTCATCTATGTAAGGAAATAGGAGAAGAAACAGACATAGTCCTTACCCTGGAAGCACATTTCCCTTTTTTTTTGAAGAGCATCCCAGGGCCCACAGAACAATCAGAGCACAATATAAGCACTTCACATTCACTATGGGTTACAGACAGATTCTCTACATTCAAAGAAGGAGAGGTCAGTGAAGACCAGATCAGTCAGAAAAACCTTTCTTGAGGAAACTTCCAACATAGTTCTCAAAATCCACCTCTGACATTGACTAACTGTGTAACCTTGGGTAAGTCATTTACTTTCTCTAACCATGTATCAAATGGAAATTTGATTAAACAACCTCTCAGGCTCTTTCCAGCTCTGGACCTAAGATCCTATAGTCCTGGGAAAAGGATGGAAGATTGGCCAGTACTACTAAATGTGTGATTAGATAACAAAGACCAACCAGCTCTAGGATTTGGAGCACCAATTTCTGTTTTTCTTTTCCTTTTCTCTTTAGGCAACCAGGCTGCCCCTCGCTCTTGGGGGCTTACCATATTGGTGCTGAACTTAACAGGGATGCCCTACATGTCTTAGCCCATTGCAGCTTAGAACTCCTGAGCTCAAGCAATCTGCCAGCTTCAGCCTCTCCACAGATGGGGAACATGGGACACCATGCCCAGTTATGATTTTCTTTTTAATGAGGAATTCAGCAGCTAAAATGAATCGATCTCCATTTCCTCAGAAGCACATTATCACTGGGGTATGTGTTAATGTACAAAAGCTAATTTCTCCTCTGTCTCAGCTGTTTTGCTCATCCCTGGATGGCCCTACCCTAAGCACTCCAGGAAGCCACTTCTTGGAAGAAGGGGTCACATCTCCGATGGGGTCACATCTCTGAAGTGCCCAAAAGTGTTCATTGCTCCCCAGAGGCCTCTGCCTCCCCTTGTAAGTGTCCTGTGGTTTTGCTGATTGCCAGCAAAGCCTCCAAAGGCCTTAAAGCAACAAGTTTGTTTGAATAACCTGAATCATATTATAGACACAGGATAGTGACAATTTCTGTTTCTCTAGTGCTTTCCTCAAATGATTCTGTGAGGCAAAGTACTGCAATTATACTATCTTTAGCTATTTACTCCTTGTATGACCATGGACAAGTCACTTCCTCCCTCAGGCTTCATTTCCCTCATCTGTAAAATGGAGATGCCAGACTAGACTAGACAGTCTCTTAGGTTGCTTCCAACCCTGACTTTTTGCTATGCTGAGTCCAGAGCAAATGCTCTTAGAAATCTGAAGAGGGAAAACATATTGGACTTCTTCAATGAACAAACCCCCCAGTTGCTGTTGTTGTTTTTAACCATCCACTGCTTTCTAGGAATTTCTATGCTGGTTTATTCTTAAATCAATAAATATTCGAGCACAAATGCAAAACTTGACATTGTGACAATTTGATAATACAACAAACATTTATTAAGCATCTATTTTTTTGTTTGGATATGGATAGCATCTTCTTAGGTCCTTTATTGTTGATTTGAGTATTTATAATACTCATAATGACAGTCATTTCAGCTATTTTTATTTTTTTCAAATATTTATTTATTTATTTAATATTTGAAGTTTTCAGCATTGATTTCCACAAGAGTTTGAATTACAAATTTTCTCCCCATTTCTACTCTCTCCCCCACTTCAAGATGGCATATATTCTGATTGCCCCACTCTCCC